>JAPMLY010001258.1:55000-113620 GCA_026401115.1 Tetraselmis chui
GGAAGGGAGGGGAGTACAGTGATTTCATTCTCGTCAATACACTTAACTCCTCCGGCAGCGAGTCCGGCAACCAGTCGGCGGTGCCATTCAGGTTGTCGCTCGCCACGTTCCTGTATAAGCGCCAGCACACAGGCCGCCTCAGGTTCTCACTCCCGAAAAAAATCCTTTGGCGCTTGCACGGCTGCTCGACACCAATCTCGCCCACCCATGACACTCCACCCCAACCAAATAAATTAAAAACGGCGGCAACGCAGTCGCCCCACGACATCCCTCGAACCACAACAGACACCGGCGAGACAGCCGCTCATCCCTCGCGACCCACATACTGTTAGTTGGCTCGAGAAAACTTGCGCATAGAAGAAATTGAAAAAATTCGGGATTATTTCGACGAGTTGCGAGACGTGGAGCGTCGATGGAGGGGGCTAGAGCGGCGGTGGCGTACAGTGCGTCGACGAAGCCGCCGCTGCATGTGACGCCGGTCCAGGCGCTGCAGTGGTCGGTGCTGTTGTCCCAGCTGTCCATCTTCCCTCCAAACCTGGAATTGAACACCGTGTTGCGGAATGTCCATAGCGCGTCGGCCTCTGCGGGGCACGGACGGAAACGAAACGGCTTAGTCGGCTAGGCTGCTGCTGCTGGTGACGGGCCCGGTGCTCCGTGAGGAACACGAGTACTGCCTCGCGTGGAAGATGCTCCGCAGTACAGTTTAACTTTTTCCGACAGTAGTTTAACTTTTTTAGTCGTGCCGGTAGTATTCCTGCCGAAGGGTCATCCAGCAAGGCGGGCGCAGTCGTGATCCAACACAACCACGTCCTGCTGTTCCAACCCCACTCTGTGTGTGCTCGCGGAATGCGGCGCGGTGGGGATGGCGCAACCCTAGAGAGGTGATGGCTGAGGGCGGAGGGCAGCTGGGATTACAGGATACTTGAGCGCGTAAAGTACGGGGCAGGTTCGACGTACAGGTGTACAAGGGTACCGTCCTGCCAGGTGAGCCTACCTGTTATGGCACGACTTGGAGCGGGAGCCGTCAGAAGGAACACAGAGACGGTCATAGTCAAGATAGTTATGGTTGCATTGATAACGGCCCGCCTTTCAGGCGGGCGAGCAGCGTTTGACAGGATCCGCATCTCAGCGTCCCTGTGCGGGTTCGCTGTCGTATTTCTGAAAATGGCGAGACGTCTCTGTGCTGCTACTGTCACTTGATTTGCTGTTGCGGCCAGTAGCCCCATGTTGCTTCCCTCGTGCTGGGATTGGGGTACTGTCAGTACCCAGTAAAAGTACACCAGCCAAATTTTACTACCCGACTACAGTCCATCCGTCTGGCTAAGACCGGTTAAAACTGCAAGGACATGTTTAAAAGTAAAAAAATCTTACAAGAAAAAGCAGTGGAGGCCACCAAGCAAAAAGAAGAAAAGAGGGGGAAACCCAAGCCCGAGGAACAGGAAGGCATGCCACAGCGTCAGCACTGCCCTCCTGAATAGCGTCGCGGAGATAGGAACCTGCAATGACATGTGGTAATAGTAGTTGCTCAGCAGGGCTGTTGATTATGCCCGACCGGGTACGTATCCAGCGGTGTCCGCCACCAGAAAGGATTCTAACTTAGGCTGACCACTAGTGGAATAGCCAAAAAGCGCACACGTGACCATGTTACTGAACGGTACAGTACGTAATACGTATTTAAAGGTACGTTTCTCGATTTCAAGCCAGTCCAGTCAGCACGATTCTGCCTAGGATGTATGGGTGCTATATTACGCGTTACTAAACGAATAGCGAATAGGGACAACTACAGTTAAGTACATGTGTGGACCATCTGGCGACGATCGCAACTACCAACTACGTGGAGGAGCTACCCGTACCTGTACCCCGCAAGTCGCAATCGAAAAAGCTGAGCAGACGACGAGTCTTTGTGGTGCTGATGTGACTAATTGATTTGCTGTTGCGGATGTTTCACCATAATATTTCTTACAAGAAAAAGCAGTGGAGGCCACCAAGCAAAAAAGAAGAAAGGAGGCGGAAAAAACCTAAGCCCGAGGAACAGGAAGGCATGCCACAGCACCAGCACTGCCCTCCTGAAAACGATCGACGAACAAAATGTTGCATACGGACATAACTGTCAGAACGCAAGGAACGAGAGTCATCGGCCCCCATGCCAGGCCGCCAGGGAAGCGACGAACAGCCTCGTGCTGTTTCCCTCGTGCTGTGATTGGGGTACCGTAGGTAATAATGGTACACCAACCAAATTACACTACCCAACTACTGTCGATCAGAAAACAAAATCTTACAAGAAAAAGCAGTGGAGGCCACCAAGCCAAAAGAAGAAAACTATTGTCGATCCGCCGTCTGTCTAGCACCGTAGTTAATTATGTACTGAAATGATATGTGGCAGTACCCCTTGCTTTTAGTTTCTATCCGCCCGTGTCTATCTAGCCACCCGCCGTCACGCTGGGCACGGAAGGGGCAATATGGGGTTGCTCTTAGGGCCAACCATAGGGCTAACACCTAAGCAATGAAGGTCTTCATTTAGACGAGGGTTTGCAGAGGGCTTGGTGGTAATCATGCCGACCCGTGGGTACCTAGAGGTGGGTCGAAATGTGACCACCTATAGTTGCTTGTAATTCAAATTCTTCGCCGGCTGTCACGATCCACCCCATCACCCGACAAAGCCACCCAACAAGCGACCCCAACCACCAACAACGTCTGTCCGGCCTCCTAAAAGTGAGGAATCAACACCCCCATTGATATTGAGCAATAAATGGTTGTGCTGTGCCACCCCTGGGGGTGTCGCCTCCGGCACTCGAGGGATAAAAACGCAAGCCGATCCGGTGAGCGCGTTGGGTTTTTTTCCTTCTTCGCGACCTTCACATCTTACAAAAACAAGCACGGTTACATGCTCGTTCTCCCAATATCGACTCGACCGTGCACTGCAACTCGGCATATCAGCCCACAATGTAACAACTAACTTCATTTGCACGTTTACGTTGCGACACAGGGCTCTCGCTGCCATGTTTAGGGGTGCCAGCCCCTCAACCGCCCCCTCCGATGCTAATCGCAACCTGTACGACCCCGCTCGACCACGCCGTTCCGCTCGCCCTCTACCGTTTGGTGGCCTCACCAAGACCCACCGCCAACAGCTATATGATCGTGGCGCTCAAATATGGAAGATGGACACCGGCTTAGGCTACTTGGAAGCCGGTCTCCGTGCTGCCAAAGAGGCCGTGGTTAGCGTCCCAGAAAATTACAACAACTCCCTCAAGAACGGCATCTTGCGACGTGTTTTAGCTTTGTCAAAGCTAATGATGGCCGTCGAAAGTCTCGAGCCGGAGGAAGGCGACGAGGAGAACGCAAACACTCAAGCAACTCGCGACGTTCCATTCTACACAACTTACGAGACCGCTGGACAACACCAACCGCTCAACCCCATCTCTACTACCTCTACAACTCGTCGGGGTGTTGGCCGGAAGGGCAAATGCGGCAGGAAGGGGAATGCAGAGCGCGTGCTAGTGATAGAGGATAAGGACAAAAGGACCAAAGGTGCCGACATTCACAAGGATTACAGGGAGGCGGTCAAGACTGTGCTCAGAAAAGTGGTAGAAAATGCACATGAATGTAACCAATCTGTGCGTGCCGCTGCGACTCAAGCCCAGATAACGTTGTTAAAGGATTACAATATCACTATTAGTCACTCATGGTGCCGCGCCTTGATCTCAACATCTATCAAGATTGGCATACCTGTGCCCACTCCCCAAAAGAATGGCGGTACTCTAATTCCGCTAGCAATCTTTCCAGACGATGTCATGGCATGGGCGACACACCTAATCCAAGGGACACAATACGAGAACAACTTTGAAAAAGGCCAAGCATCAGAGGGATGGTACCGTGGTTTTTTACGTAGACACAACTTCCTCACTGGAGCAGAGCGCCCCCTCGAGATGACACGACATGAGTGGCTGACCCTAGGCAACCTAGAAACATACTTTGATGTGTGCGCTGGAGTGCTAGTGAAGGCCGGCGTTGCTAATGTGAATCCTGACTACGACCCGAACGTCAAGGGCAGCGAACCCGTCTTTATTGACAAGCCGCACCTTATTGCTTCCTTCGACGAGACAAAGGTAGCCCTAGACTCAACCACTGCAAGCAAAGGCAAGCAAGACCGTGGGCTACGCGCAGGGGTGGAGGATGATGGGGAGTGTTTCGTTACCAAGTCTAGCTCATGCGCCACTGTTGTGTGTGGCCGCTTGGGTACATGAGAGGCGCTACCGCCTTACATTGTCTTTGCTTCAGGCAATACCTATCATCCTGCATGGGCCCCACACTTTTTGTCAAACATCAAGAACAAGGACGGCGAGTACATGGCGTGGCGCTATGCAAGCAACGAGGAAAGAAATCTTAACGAAGAGGGTGCTGCTGACTACGTGAGGACAGTGTTGTATGAAGCTCTAGGGTCCCCACCCTCAAGGGATGATAGCCCTGGCCATCAAGGCGTTGTGATATGCTATGGGGTGGGCACTCACATTGGGTTCGCAGTGCTTGAGACCGCAGTGGAGCTTTGCTTGGAAGTCGTCTTGCGCGTCCCGCACCTAAGCTTCCGCCTAAAAGGCGAGGACACAGTGAACTTCTCTGTGCTAAAGGTAAAGTTATTACCTCACCATATTGCTAACATATTTTTAGTTTATTGTGATATTATGTACAATGTTGACATGCTATTCAATGGCACAGGCAGGCAAAATGGAGAAAGATCAAGCGCGAGACGTTACGGACGATCAACATCGACGAAAACGGCAACATGCGCTCACCCCTTCTACCCCTCAAGTACAATCACTTCGCACAGATGTTCAAGGTCGCTTGGGATAAGGCTTTCACCCGGGAGCGGAACATTAAGGGCTGGGAAAGGAGGGTATCTTACCAAGATTCGACAAGAAGAAGTATTGGCGCTTCAAGGCCGAACTAGATGCAGCGGAAGCCGACGGAGCCACCGTGTCGTCCAAGGGGGGTTCCAACAATACCAACGCTGGTATGTCTCGTGCAGGCACCCCCCCGTCCACTGACGGTAGCGCTAGTCGCGCCACTGAAGTCCAGCTTCTTTTACTCGGAGGAGGGTCTGCGTCCACTTCAGTTGAGCATCAAGCGAAGCAACCTCCGATGACCCTTCCTCGACATCTACAAGTGGAGGTGGACCGTGCCTCAGCTGGCCTTCCCAACGTGAGTCGGCTTGCCACCATGAGCAGGGAGGAGATAATGGAGGCTTACCTTTGGCAAGTGGACGTCTTCAACAAAGTGAAGACTGCCCTCCACCCGACCGTCGAGCAAGAAGAAGCGGACGACGACAACGTGCATGATGAGGGGGAAGGAAAGAGCGGGCGGATTACAACCAAGAACATATGGTCACGCCCAGGAAGTGCTACCGGCGAAGAGTCCATTGCGTTGAAACGCGCCCAAGACTTAGAAAAGAAACGCAAGGCGAGCGATAAGGCACACAAAGAGGAGGCTAAAAACGCAAAGAGGCGAAAGGCAGTGGTGGAAGCAATTACCCACGCCATCACACTTCTCGAGAGCATCGCCGCCCGCGGCCTCGGCACGGTTGAGTCCCTTCAAGTGAAAGATCTAAAGGCAATGCTACAATACGATGACCCAGAAGCTCCGGAGGCTAAGGGAAACAAGGCAGACCTGAAAGAACGGGTGCTAGCGTTAGCTAGCGTGAAGGAAGCAGCGCAGAAATTCGTCTCCGCGGCGGCTGAGCGAGCGGTTATTGCTAACGCCGTATCCGAGCAAGCGCCATGTGTGGACGCATCCGCCCCTACCCAAACCGCCACGGCAGCACCCGAACCCCTACCTTGAGGCTCCCGGCAAGCTTGTGGGCGTTACTATTGGCTGAAGTATCCGTGAGTGGTCGGCGTCACCGAGACTTACCCTGAGTAGTATGATGGACGAGGCATGGGCGCTGCCCGGGTACTTGTACTTGTACCTGTAGCGGGCGCGCGGCGAGTGGCTTGTAATTTAATAATTGTCACGTTCGACCTCCATACACACCCAATTTTCAAGGCCCTTCCACCACCCGGAAAAACTAATAAATGAAGCACTACATGACACAGCTAGGTTAGGTACCTTCTGAACTACCCCATGCTAGGGTCTGGTACTCAAAAAGGGGCAAAGACCTTATCTTTTGGTGGGTTTTGTAGTCCATCATGACGGCCTTGTGTTAGAAACTAAAAGCAACAGGTACTAGTTACGTATTAGGTAGTTTGCGTTAGCAGGGCTGTTGATTATTGCCACCCGGGTACAGACTTTGGTTTGAAAATTTTCTTACAAGAAAAGGCAGCATAAAGCCGCCAAGCAAAAAGAAGAAACGAGGAAAAAACTGGCCCATAAAGCCGCCAAGCAAAAAGAAGAAACGAGGAAGAAACGAGGAACAAGCTAAAAATAAAAAAATCTTACAAGAAAAAACAGTGGAGGCCACCCACTGGAAAGCAAGAACAAATTCATCCATGGTTGTTTGGGACCTGACCGAAAATGTCCTCGTAAGTCCATAGAAGCAAATTCTTACAAGGAAAAGCAGCAAAGACCACCAAGCAAAAAGAAGGAAAAAGGAAAAAAAACCTAAGCCCGAGGAACAGGAAGGCATGCAGCAGCGTGAGCACTGCCCTGCTGCAAAGCGTCGCGGAGGAACCCAGTAATTTTACATCCTATATATGCCCATCCTAAGAATTACTACACTCCCTTACAAAATTCCGGGCATGCATTAATAAACATGTTAAACACAAGCTAGTCAAGAACACGCTCCCCTTTCACCACGTCAGGCACGATGACACCCGAGTACCACCCAATTGCAGGAGAGCCGAGAAGCAAGCAGTTAGCCGTCATCCGGGGTGGTTAGACCTCAAGCAGCTTAAAGCGGGTGTTGTCGGTAGATTTTGTCGAATTAAGCCCATAAATTCCCGGGAAATTGTTTGAACTACGCACGTCGTTCTGAACCCCACGCTTGGGCATTGTTCAAGCGCTCGTACCAAGCTGCATATTACTTTGTGTTCCACATGACCGTATTTTTTAGCTTTTTGGAGGGGGTTTGGAGGCGTGGGTGCCGTGTTCAATGCGCGAGGTTTGGCTTGCGGGTGTGTGAATAGAGCACGGAAGTTCACGCCGCTGGCACGGCTGATGTTTCCGGAAAGCAAGCGAGCAAAAACGCACATGACGAAAGTTTGGATAAACAATGCACGCTTTAAACATGCGAGGGTGGTTGACTTAGGGGAGGGGCGAGGCCCAACTTGGCTTTTAGGGACGCATCACGTTGACGGTGGTGTTTGGAATGCTTGGGTATGTGCTTGTGCCAACCACACCCGCCCAATGCGTGGCACGCGTCGGGAATTAGGCTCGAAAGTCAGTAGGAATGAAGAATCGGTGAACATATATCGACAAACCCCGCACAAATTGCCTCATGAGGTGAGCCGAATTCGATGGGTGTTGCTTGGCACAGCGGCTAAGCTTTACTGGAATAATTCGTAAATTAAACTAATTCATATAAAATTTGTGGGTTTTTGAACTACGGAGAATTGAAAAGACGCGTCCAACGGTACATGTTGTAAAACGTTTTGACCATATATGAGTAAGTTATGTTCGTTTGAACATTGTGGCCGAAAGCGGCTTGCCATTAGATTGTGCGCATTTCGGTGATAAGTCTACATACGCGATTACGTGCGTTTCCCCCACAGCGGTATGCCCAACACCTACTCCCTCCGCCACCTGTGCATTGTATTTGCGCGACCGTCGCATCAACATTCATATTGCCGCGTTGTGCGCCCGTTAATCTTTTCGTCTAACCAACGATTCCCAACGGTACCCAACGGTTCCCGTCGAGATTGTTTGAAAGACTACCTACACGACGATTGTTTGAAAGAGCGTGCCGCATGGGTGCGGGCGCGATAACCCCAAGTACACAAAAGCCCGGCATTGCTCGAATTCGCCCCTCGTAGTTGTCCGCGCATTATTCCATTTTGGGCGCAAAAGTATTGCCTAGGATTTCAGGAAATTTGTCAATAAAAGCGACGCATGGTTGCATTTTCTACTTGCGAAGGTGCGAAATCTTGTCCGAACTTTTGTAGAGGAGTGTAGTAGCGAAAGATGTTTTATATTATCATGATATATGTACAAGTTATTTCACCAGTGATATCCGCATGATACCAGAAACGCTCGTATTATTTTACTCCTCTCAGTCATGCTTGCAAAACGCGCCGCTTGTAGAGGATGCTCTTATTGGAAGTGCCCGTGAGACGTTAGGTGTGTCGACAGGTGCGTGCGCCGAGGCGGTGTGTGATGGTTACAAGAGAACTAGCGAGCAGCATGACACTCTATTATTTGTATCTTGTTCATTCATTGATAACGTTCACAAATGTGAACGTACATGAACTAGCAACAATGTTACATAATAGCCCCTCTATTTCATTTGCAGAAATGCCGGTAAACTAGTCTCCCATAAGCCCCGCTCCCATGCAACCCTTGAAGATCATGATGTGCTTTGGCTCCGGAAGCGCCTTCGTCGGGCCATATGCCTGCATGTTTGTTGAGCCCACTGACAACCCTGCGATTGTTTTGGCATCCACCATTTCCCGAATGCCGTGGTGCTTGATGTCGATGTGCTTTGTCATGTTCGAAGCCATGAGTTGTTGACAAGCCTGACTACCCCCTCATTATCTGCATAATTTGTTGCGGCACCGTGTTGGCGTTGGTAAACATCATTCATCCGTTGCCTGAGACGGTTACATGCTCGTTCTCCCAATATCCACTCGACCGTGCACTGCAACTCGGCATAACCGCCCACAATGTAACAACTAACTTCATTTGCACGTTTACGTTGCGACACAGGGCTCTCGCTGCCATGTTTAGGGGTGCCAGCCCCTCAACCGCCCCCTCCGATGCTAATCGCAACCTGTACGACCCCGCTCGACCACGCCGTTCCGCTCGCCCTCTACCGTTTGGTGGCCTCACCAAGACCCACCGCCAACAGCTATATGATCGTGGTGCTCAAATATGGAAGATGGACACCGGCTTAGGCTACTTGGAAGCCGGTCTCCGTGCTGCCAAAGAGGCCGTGGTTAGCGTCCCAGAAAATTACAACAACTCCCTCAAGAACGGCATCTTGCGACGTGTTTTAGCTTTGTCAAAGCTAATGATGGCCGTCGAAAGTCTCGAGCCGGAGGAAGGCGACGAGGAGAACGCAAACACTCAAGCAACTCGCGACGTTCCATTCTACACAACTTACGAGACCGCTGGACAACACCAACCGCTCAACCCCATCTCTACTACCTCTACAACTCGTCGGGGTGTTGGCCGGAAGGGCAAATGCGGCAGGAAGGGGAATGCAGAGCGCGTGCTAGTGATAGAGGATAAGGACAAAAGGACCAAAGGTGCCGACATTCACAAGGATTACAGGGAGGCGGTCAAGACTGTGCTCAGAAAAGTGGTAGAAAATGCACATGAATGTAACCAATCTGTGCGTGCCGCTGCGACTCAAGCCCAGATAACGTTGTTAAAGGATTACAATATCACTATTAGTCACTCATGGTGCCGCGCCTTGATCTCAACATCTATCAAGATTGGCATACCTGTGCCCACTCCCCAAAAGAATGGCGGTACTCTAATTCCGCTAGCAATCTTTCCAGACGATGTCATGGCATGGGCGACACACCTAATCCAAGGGACACAATACGAGAACAACTTTGAAAAAGGCCAAGCATCAGAGGGATGGTACCGTGGTTTTTTACGTAGACACAACTTCCTCACTGGAGCAGAGCGCCCCCTCGAGATGACACGACATGAGTGGCTGACCCTAGGCAACCTAGAAACATACTTTGATGTGTGCGCTGGAGTGCTAGTGAAGGCCGGCGTTGCTAATGTGAATCCTGACTACGACCCGAACGTCAAGGGCAGCGAACCCGTCTTTATTGACAAGCCGCACCTTATTGCTTCCTTCGACGAGACAAAGGTAGCCCTAGACTCAACCACTGCAAGCAAAGGCAAGCAAGACCGTGGGCTACGCGCAGGGGTGGAGGATGATGGGGAGTGTTTCGTTACCAAGTCTAGCTCATGCGCCACTGTTGTGTGTGGCCGCTTGGGTACATGAGAGGCGCTACCGCCTTACATTGTCTTTGCTTCAGGCAATACCTATCATCCTGCATGGGCCCCACACTTTTTGTCAAACATCAAGAACAAGGACGGCGAGTACATGGCGTGGCGCTATGCAAGCAACGAGGAAAGAAATCTTAACGAAGAGGGTGCTGCTGACTACGTGAGGACAGTGTTGTATGAAGCTCTAGGGTCCCCACCCTCAAGGGATGATAGCCCTGGCCATCAAGGCGTTGTGATATGCTATGGGGTGGGCACTCACATTGGGTTCGCAGTGCTTGAGACCGCAGTGGAGCTTTGCTTGGAAGTCGTCTTGCGCGTCCCGCACCTAAGCTTCCGCCTAAAAGGCGAGGACACAGTGAACTTCTCTGTGCTAAAGGTAAAGTTATTACCTCACCATATTGCTAACATATTTTTAGTTTATTGTGATATTATGTACAATGTTGACATGCTATTCAATGGCACAGGCAGGCAAAATGGAGAAAGATCAAGCGCGAGACGTTACGGACGATCAACATCGACGAAAACGGCAACATGCGCTCACCCCTTCTACCCCTCAAGTACAATCACTTCGCACAGATGTTCAAGGTCGCTTGGGATAAGGCTTTCACCCGGGAGCGGAACATTAAGGGCTGGGAAAGGAGGGTATCTTACCAAGATTCGACAAGAAGAAGTATTGGCGCTTCAAGGCCGAACTAGATGCAGCGGAAGCCGACGGAGCCACCGTGTCGTCCAAGGGGGGTTCCAACAATACCAACGCTGGTATGTCTCGTGCAGGCACCCCCCCGTCCACTGACGGTAGCGCTAGTCGCGCCACTGAAGTCCAGCTTCTTTTACTCGGAGGAGGGTCTGCGTCCACTTCAGTTGAGCATCAAGCGAAGCAACCTCCGATGACCCTTCCTCGACATCTACAAGTGGAGGTGGACCGTGCCTCAGCTGGCCTTCCCAACGTGAGTCGGCTTGCCACCATGAGCAGGGAGGAGATAATGGAGGCTTACCTTTGGCAAGTGGACGTCTTCAACAAAGTGAAGACTGCCCTCCACCCGACCGTCGAGCAAGAAGAAGCGGACGACGACAACGTGCATGATGAGGGGGAAGGAAAGAGCGGGCGGATTACAACCAAGAACATATGGTCACGCCCAGGAAGTGCTACCGGCGAAGAGTCCATTGCGTTGAAACGCGCCCAAGACTTAGAAAAGAAACGCAAGGCGAGCGATAAGGCACACAAAGAGGAGGCTAAAAACGCAAAGAGGCGAAAGGCAGTGGTGGAAGCAGTTACCCACGCCATCACACTTCTCGAGAGCATCGCCGCCCGCGGCCTCGGCACGGTTGAGTCCCTTCAAGTGAAAGATCTAAAGGCAATGCTACAATACGATGACCCAGAAGCTCCGGAGGCTAAGGGAAACAAGGCAGACCTGAAAGAACGGGTGCTAGCGTTAGCTAGCGTGAAGGAAGCAGCGCAGAAATTCGTCTCCGCGGCGGCTGAGCGAGCGGTTATTGCTAACGCCGTATCCGAGCAAGCGCCATGTGTGGACGCATCCGCCCCTACCCAAACCGCCACGGCAGCACCCGAACCCCTACCTTGAGGCTCCCGGCAAGCTTGTGGGCGTTACTATTGGCTGAAGTATCCGTGAGTGGTCGGCGTCACCGAGACTTACCCTGAGTAGTATGATGGACGAGGCATGGGCGCTGCCCGGGTACTTGTACTTGTACCTGTAGCGGGCGCGCGGCGAGTGGCTTGTAATTTAATAATTGTCACGTTCGACCTCCATACACACCCAATTTTCAAGGCCCTTCCACCACCCGGAAAAACTAATAAATGAAGCACTACATGACACAGCTAGGTTAGGTACCTTCTGAACTACCCCATGCTAGGGTCTGGTACTCAAAAAGGGGCAAAGACCTTATCTTTTGGTGGGTTTTGTAGTCCATCATGACGGCCTTGTGTTAGAAACTAAAAGCAACAGGTACTAGTTACGTATTAGGTAGTTTGCGTTAGCAGGGCTGTTGATTATTGCCACCCGGGTACAGACTTTGGTTTGAAAATTTTCTTACAAGAAAAGGCAGCATAAAGCCGCCAAGCAAAAAGAAGAAACGAGGAAAAAACTGGCCCATAAAGCCGCCAAGCAAAAAGAAGAAACGAGGAAGAAACGAGGAACAAGCTAAAAATAAAAAAATCTTACAAGAAAAAGCAGTGGAGGCCACCCACTGGAGTGCAAGAACAAATTCATCCATGGTTGTTTGGGACCTGACCGAAAATGTCCTCGTAAGTCCATAGAAGCAAATTCTTACAAGGAAAAGCAGCAAAGACCACCAAGCAAAAAGAAGGAAAAAGGAAAAAAAACCTAAGCCCGAGGAACAGGAAGGCATGCAGCAGCGTGAGCACTGCCCTGCTGCAAAGCGTCGCGGAGGAACCCAGTAATTTTACATCCTATATATGCCCATCCTAAGAATTACTACACTCCCTTACAAAATTCCGGGCATGCATTAATAAACATGTTAAACACAAGCTAGTCAAGAACACGCTCCCCTTTCACCACGTCAGGCACGATGACACCCGAGTACCACCCAATTGCAGGAGAGCCGAGAAGCAAGCAGTTAGCCGTCATCCGGGGTGGTTAGACCTCAAGCAGCTTAAAGCGGGTGTTGTCGGTAGATTTTGTCGAATTAAGCCCATAAATTCCCGGGAAATTGTTTGAACTACGCACGTCGTTCTGAACCCCACGCTTGGGCATTGTTCAAGCGCTCGTACCAAGCTGCATATTACTTTGTGTTCCACATGACCGTATTTTTTAGCTTTTTGGAGGGGGTTTGGAGGCGTGGGTGCCGTGTTCAATGCGCGAGGTTTGGCTTGCGGGTGTGTGAATAGAGCACGGAAGTTCACGCCGCTGGCACGGCTGATGTTTCCGGAAAGCAAGCGAGCAAAAACGCACATGACGAAAGTTTGGATAAACAATGCACGCTTTAAACATGCGAGGGTGGTTGACTTAGGGGAGGGGCGAGGCCCAACTTGGCTTTTAGGGACGCATCACGTTGACGGTGGTGTTTGGAATGCTTGGGTATGTGCTTGTGCCAACCACACCCGCCCAATGCGTGGCACGCGTCGGGAATTAGGCTCGAAAGTCAGTAGGAATGAAGAATCGGTGAACATATATCGACAAACCCCGCACAAATTGCCTCATGAGGTGAGCCGAATTCGATGGGTGTTGCTTGGCACAGCGGCTAAGCTTTACTGGAATAATTCGTAAATTAAACTAATTCATATAAAATTTGTGGGTTTTTGAACTACGGAGAATTGAAAAGACGCGTCCAACGGTACATGTTGTAAAACGTTTTGACCATATATGAGTAAGTTATGTTCGTTTGAACATTGTGGCCGAAAGCGGCTTGCCATTAGATTGTGCGCATTTCGGTGATAAGTCTACATACGCGATTACGTGCGTTTCCCCCACAGCGGTATGCCCAACACCTACTCCCTCCGCCACCTGTGCATTGTATTTGCGCGACCGTCGCATCAACATTCATATTGCCGCGTTGTGCGCCCGTTAATCTTTTCGTCTAACCAACGATTCCCAACGGTACCCAACGGTTCCCGTCGAGATTGTTTGAAAGACTACCTACACGACGATTGTTTGAAAGAGCGTGCCGCATGGGTGCGGGCGCGATAACCCCAAGTACACAAAAGCCCGGCATTGCTCGAATTCGCCCCTCGTAGTTGTCCGCGCATTATTCCATTTTGGGCGCAAAAGTATTGCCTAGGATTTCAGGAAATTTGTCAATAAAAGCGACGCATGGTTGCATTTTCTACTTGCGAAGGTGCGAAATCTTGTCCGAACTTTTGTAGAGGAGTGTAGTAGCGAAAGATGTTTTATATTATCATGATATATGTACAAGTTATTTCACCAGTGATATCCGCATGATACCAGAAACGCTCGTATTATTTTACTCCTCTCAGTCATGCTTGCAAAACGCGCCGCTTGTAGAGGATGCTCTTATTGGAAGTGCCCGTGAGACGTTAGGTGTGTCGACAGGTGCGTGCGCCGAGGCGGTGTGTGATGGTTACAAGAGAACTAGCGAGCAGCATGACACTCTATTATTTGTATCTTGTTCATTCATTGATAACGTTCACAAATGTGAACGTACATGAACTAGCAACAATGTTACATAATAGCCCCTCTATTTCATTTGCAGAAATGCCGGTAAACTAGTCTCCCATAAGCCCCGCTCCCATGCAACCCTTGAAGATCATGATGTGCTTTGGCTCCGGAAGCGCCTTCGTCGGGCCATATGCCTGCATGTTTGTTGAGCCCACTGACAACCCTGCGATTGTTTTGGCATCCACCATTTCCCGAATGCCGTGGTGCTTGATGTCGATGTGCTTTGTCATGTTCGAAGCCATGAGTTGTTGACAAGCCTGACTACCCCCTCATTATCTGCATAATTTGTTGCGGCACCGTGTTGGCGTTGGTAAACATCATTCATCCGTTGCCTGAGACGGTTACATGCTCGTTCTCCCAATATCCACTCGACCGTGCACTGCAACTCGGCATATCAGCCCACAATGTAACAACTAACTTCATTTGCACGTTTACGTTGCGACACAGGGCTCTCGCTGCCATGTTTAGGGGTGCCAGCCCCTCAACCGCCCCCTCCGATGCTAATCGCAACCTGTACGACCCCGCTCGACCACGCCGTTCCGCTCGCCCTCTACCGTTTGGTGGCCTCACCAAGACCCACCGCCAACAGCTATATGATCGTGGTGCTCAAATATGGAAGATGGACACCGGCTTAGGCTACTTGGAAGCCGGTCTCCGTGCTGCCAAAGAGGCCGTGGTTAGCGTCCCAGAAAATTACAACAACTCCCTCAAGAACGGCATCTTGCGACGTGTTTTAGCTTTGTCAAAGCTAATGATGGCCGTCGAAAGTCTCGAGCCGGAGGAAGGCGACGAGGAGAACGCAAACACTCAAGCAACTCGCGACGTTCCATTCTACACAACTTACGAGACCGCTGGACAACACCAACCGCTCAACCCCATCTCTACTACCTCTACAACTCGTCGGGGTGTTGGCCGGAAGGGCAAATGCGGCAGGAAGGGGAATGCAGAGCGCGTGCTAGTGATAGAGGATAAGGACAAAAGGACCAAAGGTGCCGACATTCACAAGGATTACAGGGAGGCGGTCAAGACTGTGCTCAGAAAAGTGGTAGAAAATGCACATGAATGTAACCAATCTGTGCGTGCCGCTGCGACTCAAGCCCAGATAACGTTGTTAAAGGATTACAATATCACTATTAGTCACTCATGGTGCCGCGCCTTGATCTCAACATCTATCAAGATTGGCATACCTGTGCCCACTCCCCAAAAGAATGGCGGTACTCTAATTCCGCTAGCAATCTTTCCAGACGATGTCATGGCATGGGCGACACACCTAATCCAAGGGACACAATACGAGAACAACTTTGAAAAAGGCCAAGCATCAGAGGGATGGTACCGTGGTTTTTTACGTAGACACAACTTCCTCACTGGAGCAGAGCGCCCCCTCGAGATGACACGACATGAGTGGCTGACCCTAGGCAACCTAGAAACATACTTTGATGTGTGCGCTGGAGTGCTAGTGAAGGCCGGCGTTGCTAATGTGAATCCTGACTACGACCCGAACGTCAAGGGCAGCGAACCCGTCTTTATTGACAAGCCGCACCTTATTGCTTCCTTCGACGAGACAAAGGTAGCCCTAGACTCAACCACTGCAAGCAAAGGCAAGCAAGACCGTGGGCTACGCGCAGGGGTGGAGGATGATGGGGAGTGTTTCGTTACCAAGTCTAGCTCATGCGCCACTGTTGTGTGTGGCCGCTTGGGTACATGAGAGGCGCTACCGCCTTACATTGTCTTTGCTTCAGGCAATACCTATCATCCTGCATGGGCCCCACACTTTTTGTCAAACATCAAGAACAAGGACGGCGAGTACATGGCGTGGCGCTATGCAAGCAACGAGGAAAGAAATCTTAACGAAGAGGGTGCTGCTGACTACGTGAGGACAGTGTTGTATGAAGCTCTAGGGTCCCCACCCTCAAGGGATGATAGCCCTGGCCATCAAGGCGTTGTGATATGCTATGGGGTGGGCACTCACATTGGGTTCGCAGTGCTTGAGACCGCAGTGGAGCTTTGCTTGGAAGTCGTCTTGCGCGTCCCGCACCTAAGCTTCCGCCTAAAAGGCGAGGACACAGTGAACTTCTCTGTGCTAAAGGTAAAGTTATTACCTCACCATATTGCTAACATATTTTTAGTTTATTGTGATATTATGTACAATGTTGACATGCTATTCAATGGCACAGGCAGGCAAAATGGAGAAAGATCAAGCGCGAGACGTTACGGACGATCAACATCGACGAAAACGGCAACATGCGCTCACCCCTTCTACCCCTCAAGTACAATCACTTCGCACAGATGTTCAAGGTCGCTTGGGATAAGGCTTTCACCCGGGAGCGGAACATTAAGGGCTGGGAAAGGAGGGTATCTTACCAAGATTCGACAAGAAGAAGTATTGGCGCTTCAAGGCCGAACTAGATGCAGCGGAAGCCGACGGAGCCACCGTGTCGTCCAAGGGGGGTTCCAACAATACCAACGCTGGTATGTCTCGTGCAGGCACCCCCCCGTCCACTGACGGTAGCGCTAGTCGCGCCACTGAAGTCCAGCTTCTTTTACTCGGAGGAGGGTCTGCGTCCACTTCAGTTGAGCATCAAGCGAAGCAACCTCCGATGACCCTTCCTCGACATCTACAAGTGGAGGTGGACCGTGCCTCAGCTGGCCTTCCCAACGTGAGTCGGCTTGCCACCATGAGCAGGGAGGAGATAATGGAGGCTTACCTTTGGCAAGTGGACGTCTTCAACAAAGTGAAGACTGCCCTCCACCCGACCGTCGAGCAAGAAGAAGCGGACGACGACAACGTGCATGATGAGGGGGAAGGAAAGAGCGGGCGGATTACAACCAAGAACATATGGTCACGCCCAGGAAGTGCTACCGGCGAAGAGTCCATTGCGTTGAAACGCGCCCAAGACTTAGAAAAGAAACGCAAGGCGAGCGATAAGGCACACAAAGAGGAGGCTAAAAACGCAAAGAGGCGAAAGGCAGTGGTGGAAGCAGTTACCCACGCCATCACACTTCTCGAGAGCATCGCCGCCCGCGGCCTCGGCACGGTTGAGTCCCTTCAAGTGAAAGATCTAAAGGCAATGCTACAATACGATGACCCAGAAGCTCCGGAGGCTAAGGGAAACAAGGCAGACCTGAAAGAACGGGTGCTAGCGTTAGCTAGCGTGAAGGAAGCAGCGCAGAAATTCGTCTCCGCGGCGGCTGAGCGAGCGGTTATTGCTAACGCCGTATCCGAGCAAGCGCCATGTGTGGACGCATCCGCCCCTACCCAAACCGCCACGGCAGCACCCGAACCCCTACCTTGAGGCTCCCGGCAAGCTTGTGGGCGTTACTATTGGCTGAAGTATCCGTGAGTGGTCGGCGTCACCGAGACTTACCCTGAGTAGTATGATGGACGAGGCATGGGCGCTGCCCGGGTACTTGTACTTGTACCTGTAGCGGGCGCGCGGCGAGTGGCTTGTAATTTAATAATTGTCACGTTCGACCTCCATACACACCCAATTTTCAAGGCCCTTCCACCACCCGGAAAAACTAATAAATGAAGCACTACATGACACAGCTAGGTTAGGTACCTTCTGAACTACCCCATGCTAGGGTATGGTACTCAAAAAGGGGCAAAGACCTTATCTTTTGGTGGGTTTTGTAGTCCATCATGACGGCCTTGTGTTAGAAACTAAAAGCAACAGGTACTAGTTACGTATTAGGTAGTTTGCGTTAGCAGGGCTGTTGATTATTGCCACCCGGGTACAGACTTTGGTTTGAAAATTTTCTTACAAGAAAAGGCAGCATAAAGCCGCCAAGCAAAAAGAAGAAACGAGGAAAAAACTGGCCCATAAAGCCGCCAAGCAAAAAGAAGAAACGAGGAAGAAACGAGGAACAAGCTAAAAATAAAAAAATCTTACAAGAAAAAGCAGTGGAGGCCACCCACTGGAGTGCAAGAACAAATTCATCCATGGTTGTTTGGGACCTGACCGAAAATGTCCTCGTAAGTCCATAGAAGCAAATTCTTACAAGGAAAAGCAGCAAAGACCACCAAGCAAAAAGAAGGAAAAAGGAAAAAAAACCTAAGCCCGAGGAACAGGAAGGCATGCAGCAGCGTGAGCACTGCCCTGCTGCAAAGCGTCGCGGAGGAACCCAGTAATTTTACATCCTATATATGCCCATCCTAAGAATTACTACACTCCCTTACAAAATTCCGGGCATGCATTAATAAACATGTTAAACACAAGCTAGTCAAGAACACGCTCCCCTTTCACCACGTCAGGCACGATGACACCCGAGTACCACCCAATTGCAGGAGAGCCGAGAAGCAAGCAGTTAGCCGTCATCCGGGGTGGTTAGACCTCAAGCAGCTTAAAGCGGGTGTTGTCGGTAGATTTTGTCGAATTAAGCCCATAAATTCCCGGGAAATTGTTTGAACTACGCACGTCGTTCTGAACCCCACGCTTGGGCATTGTTCAAGCGCTCGTACCAAGCTGCATATTACTTTGTGTTCCACATGACCGTATTTTTTAGCTTTTTGGAGGGGGTTTGGAGGCGTGGGTGCCGTGTTCAATGCGCGAGGTTTGGCTTGCGGGTGTGTGAATAGAGCACGGAAGTTCACGCCGCTGGCACGGCTGATGTTTCCGGAAAGCAAGCGAGCAAAAACGCACATGACGAAAGTTTGGATAAACAATGCACGCTTTAAACATGCGAGGGTGGTTGACTTAGGGGAGGGGCGAGGCCCAACTTGGCTTTTAGGGACGCATCACGTTGACGGTGGTGTTTGGAATGCTTGGGTATGTGCTTGTGCCAACCACACCCGCCCAATGCGTGGCACGCGTCGGGAATTAGGCTCGAAAGTCAGTAGGAATGAAGAATCGGTGAACATATATCGACAAACCCCGCACAAATTGCCTCATGAGGTGAGCCGAATTCGATGGGTGTTGCTTGGCACAGCGGCTAAGCTTTACTGGAATAATTCGTAAATTAAACTAATTCATATAAAATTTGTGGGTTTTTGAACTACGGAGAATTGAAAAGACGCGTCCAACGGTACATGTTGTAAAACGTTTTGACCATATATGAGTAAGTTATGTTCGTTTGAACATTGTGGCCGAAAGCGGCTTGCCATTAGATTGTGCGCATTTCGGTGATAAGTCTACATACGCGATTACGTGCGTTTCCCCCACAGCGGTATGCCCAACACCTACTCCCTCCGCCACCTGTGCATTGTATTTGCGCGACCGTCGCATCAACATTCATATTGCCGCGTTGTGCGCCCGTTAATCTTTTCGTCTAACCAACGATTCCCAACGGTACCCAACGGTTCCCGTCGAGATTGTTTGAAAGACTACCTACACGACGATTGTTTGAAAGAGCGTGCCGCATGGGTGCGGGCGCGATAACCCCAAGTACACAAAAGCCCGGCATTGCTCGAATTCGCCCCTCGTAGTTGTCCGCGCATTATTCCATTTTGGGCGCAAAAGTATTGCCTAGGATTTCAGGAAATTTGTCAATAAAAGCGACGCATGGTTGCATTTTCTACTTGCGAAGGTGCGAAATCTTGTCCGAACTTTTGTAGAGGAGTGTAGTAGCGAAAGATGTTTTATATTATCATGATATATGTACAAGTTATTTCACCAGTGATATCCGCATGATACCAGAAACGCTCGTATTATTTTACTCCTCTCAGTCATGCTTGCAAAACGCGCCGCTTGTAGAGGATGCTCTTATTGGAAGTGCCCGTGAGACGTTAGGTGTGTCGACAGGTGCGTGCGCCGAGGCGGTGTGTGATGGTTACAAGAGAACTAGCGAGCAGCATGACACTCTATTATTTGTATCTTGTTCATTCATTGATAACGTTCACAAATGTGAACGTACATGAACTAGCAACAATGTTACATAATAGCCCCTCTATTTCATTTGCAGAAATGCCGGTAAACTAGTCTCCCATAAGCCCCGCTCCCATGCAACCCTTGAAGATCATGATGTGCTTTGGCTCCGGAAGCGCCTTCGTCGGGCCATATGCCTGCATGTTTGTTGAGCCCACTGACAACCCTGCGATTGTTTTGGCATCCACCATTTCCCGAATGCCGTGGTGCTTGATGTCGATGTGCTTTGTCATGTTCGAAGCCATGAGTTGTTGACAAGCCTGACTACCCCCTCATTATCTGCATAATTTGTTGCGGCACCGTGTTGGCGTTGGTAAACATCATTCATCCGTTGCCTGAGACGGTTACATGCTCGTTCTCCCAATATCCACTCGACCGTGCACTGCAACTCGGCATATCAGCCCACAATGTAACAACTAACTTCATTTGCACGTTTACGTTGCGACACAGGGCTCTCGCTGCCATGTTTAGGGGTGCCAGCCCCTCAACCGCCCCCTCCGATGCTAATCGCAACCTGTACGACCCCGCTCGACCACGCCGTTCCGCTCGCCCTCTACCGTTTGGTGGCCTCACCAAGACCCACCGCCAACAGCTATATGATCGTGGTGCTCAAATATGGAAGATGGACACCGGCTTAGGCTACTTGGAAGCCGGTCTCCGTGCTGCCAAAGAGGCCGTGGTTAGCGTCCCAGAAAATTACAACAACTCCCTCAAGAACGGCATCTTGCGACGTGTTTTAGCTTTGTCAAAGCTAATGATGGCCGTCGAAAGTCTCGAGCCGGAGGAAGGCGACGAGGAGAACGCAAACACTCAAGCAACTCGCGACGTTCCATTCTACACAACTTACGAGACCGCTGGACAACACCAACCGCTCAACCCCATCTCTACTACCTCTACAACTCGTCGGGGTGTTGGCCGGAAGGGCAAATGCGGCAGGAAGGGGAATGCAGAGCGCGTGCTAGTGATAGAGGATAAGGACAAAAGGACCAAAGGTGCCGACATTCACAAGGATTACAGGGAGGCGGTCAAGACTGTGCTCAGAAAAGTGGTAGAAAATGCACATGAATGTAACCAATCTGTGCGTGCCGCTGCGACTCAAGCCCAGATAACGTTGTTAAAGGATTACAATATCACTATTAGTCACTCATGGTGCCGCGCCTTGATCTCAACATCTATCAAGATTGGCATACCTATGCCCACTCCCCAAAAGAATGGCGGTACTCTAATTCCGCTAGCAATCTTTCCAGACGATGTCATGGCATGGGCGACACACCTAATCCAAGGGACACAATACGAGAACAACTTTGAAAAAGGCCAAGCATCAGAGGGATGGTACCGTGGTTTTTTACGTAGACACAACTTCCTCACTGGAGCAGAGCGCCCCCTCGAGATGACACGACATGAGTGGCTGACCCTAGGCAACCTAGAAACATACTTTGATGTGTGCGCTGGAGTGCTAGTGAAGGCCGGCGTTGCTAATGTGAATCCTGACTACGACCCGAACGTCAAGGGCAGCGAACCCGTCTTTATTGACAAGCCGCACCTTATTGCTTCCTTCGACGAGACAAAGGTAGCCCTAGACTCAACCACTGCAAGCAAAGGCAAGCAAGACCGTGGGCTACGCACAGGGGTGGAGGATGATGGGGAGTGTTTCGTTACCAAGTCTAGCTCATGCGCCACTGTTGTGTGTGGCCGCTTGGGTACATGAGAGGCGCTACCGCCTTACATTGTCTTTGCTTCAGGCAATACCTATCATCCTGCATGGGCCCCACACTTTTTGTCAAACATCAAGAACAAGGACGGCGAGTACATGGCGTGGCGCTATGCAAGCAACGAGGAAAGAAATCTTAACGAAGAGGGTGCTGCTGACTACGTGAGGACAGTGTTGTATGAAGCTCTAGGGTCCCCACCCTCAAGGGATGATAGCCCTGGCCATCAAGGCGTTGTGATATGCTATGGGGTGGGCACTCACATTGGGTTCGCAGTGCTTGAGACCGCAGTGGAGCTTTGCTTGGAAGTCGTCTTGCGCGTCCCGCACCTAAGCTTCCGCCTAAAAGGCGAGGACACAGTGAACTTCTCTGTGCTAAAGGTAAAGTTATTACCTCACCATATTGCTAACATATTTTTAGTTTATTGTGATATTATGTACAATGTTGACATGCTATTCAATGGCACAGGCAGGCAAAATGGAGAAAGATCAAGCGCGAGACGTTACGGACGATCAACATCGACGAAAACGGCAACATGCGCTCACCCCTTCTACCCCTCAAGTACAATCACTTCGCACAGATGTTCAAGGTCGCTTGGGATAAGGCTTTCACCCGGGAGCGGAACATTAAGGGCTGGGAAAGGAGGGTATCTTACCAAGATTCGACAAGAAGAAGTATTGGCGCTTCAAGGCCGAACTAGATGCAGCGGAAGCCGACGGAGCCACCGTGTCGTCCAAGGGGGGTTCCAACAATACCAACGCTGGTATGTCTCGTGCAGGCACCCCCCCGTCCACTGACGGTAGCGCTAGTCGCGCCACTGAAGTCCAGCTTCTTTTACTCGGAGGAGGGTCTGCGTCCACTTCAGTTGAGCATCAAGCGAAGCAACCTCCGATGACCCTTCCTCGACATCTACAAGTGGAGGTGGACCGTGCCTCAGCTGGCCTTCCCAACGTGAGTCGGCTTGCCACCATGAGCAGGGAGGAGATAATGGAGGCTTACCTTTGGCAAGTGGACGTCTTCAACAAAGTGAAGACTGCCCTCCACCCGACCGTCGAGCAAGAAGAAGCGGACGACGACAACGTGCATGATGAGGGGGAAGGAAAGAGCGGGCGGATTACAACCAAGAACATATGGTCACGCCCAGGAAGTGCTACCGGCGAAGAGTCCATTGCGTTGAAACGCGCCCAAGACTTAGAAAAGAAACGCAAGGCGAGCGATAAGGCACACAAAGAGGAGGCTAAAAACGCAAAGAGGCGAAAGGCAGTGGTGGAAGCAGTTACCCACGCCATCACACTTCTCGAGAGCATCGCCGCCCGCGGCCTCGGCACGGTTGAGTCCCTTCAAGTGAAAGATCTAAAGGCAATGCTACAATACGATGACCCAGAAGCTCCGGAGGCTAAGGGAAACAAGGCAGACCTGAAAGAACGGGTGCTAGCGTTAGCTAGCGTGAAGGAAGCAGCGCAGAAATTCGTCTCCGCGGCGGCTGAGCGAGCGGTTATTGCTAACGCCGTATCCGAGCAAGCGCCATGTGTGGACGCATCCGCCCCTACCCAAACCGCCACGGCAGCACCCGAACCCCTACCTTGAGGCTCCCGGCAAGCTTGTGGGCGTTACTATTGGCTGAAGTATCCGTGAGTGGTCGGCGTCACCGAGACTTACCCTGAGTAGTATGATGGACGAGGCATGGGCGCTGCCCGGGTACTTGTACTTGTACCTGTAGCGGGCGCGCGGCGAGTGGCTTGTAATTTAATAATTGTCACGTTCGACCTCCATACACACCCAATTTTCAAGGCCCTTCCACCACCCGGAAAAACTAATAAATGAAGCACTACATGACACAGCTAGGTTAGGTACCTTCTGAACTACCCCATGCTAGGGTATGGTACTCAAAAAGGGGCAAAGACCTTATCTTTTGGTGGGTTTTGTAGTCCATCATGACGGCCTTGTGTTAGAAACTAAAAGCAACAGGTACTAGTTACGTATTAGGTAGTTTGCGTTAGCAGGGCTGTTGATTATTGCCACCCGGGTACAGACTTTGGTTTGAAAATTTTCTTACAAGAAAAGGCAGCATAAAGCCGCCAAGCAAAAAGAAGAAACGAGGAAAAAATTGGCCCATAAAGCCGCCAAGCAAAAAGAAGAAACGAGGAAGAAACGAGGAACAAGCTAAAAATAAAAAAATCTTACAAGAAAAAACAGTGGAGGCCACCCACTGGAAAGCAAGAACAAATTCATCCATGGTTGTTTGGGACCTGACCGAAAATGTCCTCGTAAGTCCATAGAAGCAAATTCTTACAAGGAAAAGCAGCAAAGACCACCAAGCAAAA
This sequence comes from Tetraselmis chui, assembly GCA_026401115.1. Taxonomy (NCBI): domain Eukaryota; kingdom Viridiplantae; phylum Chlorophyta; class Chlorodendrophyceae; order Chlorodendrales; family Chlorodendraceae; genus Tetraselmis; species Tetraselmis chui. The sequence goes on from JAPMLY010001258.1 coordinate 79,162, forward strand.
AGAAGGAAAAAGGAAAAAAAACCTAAGCCCGAGGAACAGGAAGGCATGCAGCAGCGTGAGCACTGCCCTGCTGCAAAGCGTCGCGGAGGAACCCAGTAATTTTACATCCTATATATGCCCATCCTAAGAATTACTACACTCCCTTACAAAATTCCGGACATGCATTAATAAACATGTTAAACACAAGCTAGTCAAGAACACGCTCCCCTTTCACCACGTCAGGCACGATGACACCCGAGTACCACCCAATTGCATGAGAGCCGAGAAGCAAGCAGTTAGCCGTCATCCGGGGTGGTTAGACCTCAAGCAGCTTAAAGCGGGTGTTGTCGGTAGATTTTGTCGAATTAAGCCCATAAATTCCCGGGAAATTGTTTGAACTACGCACGTCGTTCTGAACCCCACGCTTGGGCATTGTTCAAGCGCTCGTACCAAGCTGCATATTACTTTGTGTTCCACATGACCGTATTTTTTAGCTTTTTGGAGGGGGTTTGGAGGCGTGGGTGCCGTGTTCAATGCGCGAGGTTTGGCTTGCGGGTGTGTGAATAGAGCACGGAAGTTCACGCCGCTGGCACGGCTGATGTTTCCGGAAAGCAAGCGAGCAAAAACGCACATGACGAAAGTTTGGATAAACAATGCACGCTTTAAACATGCGAGGGTGGTTGACTTAGGGGAGGGGCGAGGCCCAACTTGGCTTTTAGGGACGCATCACGTTGACGGTGGTGTTTGGAATGCTTGGGTATGTGCTTGTGCCAACCACACCCGCCCAATGCGTGGCACGCGTCGGGAATTAGGCTCGAAAGTCAGTAGGAATGAAGAATCGGTGAACATATATCGACAAACCCCGCACAAATTGCCTCATGAGGTGAGCCGAATTCGATGGGTGTTGCTTGGCACAGCGGCTAAGCTTTACTGGAATAATTCGTAAATTAAACTAATTCATATAAAATTTGTGGGTTTTTGAACTACGGAGAATTGAAAAGACGCGTCCAACGGTACATGTTGTAAAACGTTTTGACCATATATGAGTAAGTTATGTTCGTTTGAACATTGTGGCCGAAAGCGGCTTGCCATTAGATTGTGCGCATTTCGGTGATAAGTCTACATACGCGATTACGTGCGTTTCCCCCACAGCGGTATGCCCAACACCTACTCCCTCCGCCACCTGTGCATTGTATTTGCGCGACCGTCGCATCAACATTCATATTGCCGCGTTGTGCGCCCGTTAATCTTTTCGTCTAACCAACGATTCCCAACGGTTCCCGTCGAGATTGTTTGAAAGACTACCTACACGACGATTGTTTGAAAGAGCGTGCCGCATGGGTGCGGGCGCGATAACCCCAAGTACACAAAAGCCCGGCATTGCTCGAATTCGCCCCTCGTAGTTGTCCGCGCATTATTCCATTTTGGGCGCAAAAGTATTGCCTAGGATTTCAGGAAATTTGTCAATAAAAGCGACGCATGGTTGCATTTTCTACTTGCGAAGGTGCGAAATCTTGTCCGAACTTTTGTAGAGGAGTGTAGTAGCGAAAGATGTTTTATATTATCATGATATATGTACAAGTTATTTCACCAGTGATATCCGCATGATACCAGAAACGCTCGTATTATTTTACTCCTCTCAGTCATGCTTGCAAAACGCGCCGCTTGTAGAGGATGCTCTTATTGGAAGTGCCCGTGAGACGTTAGGTGTGTCGACAGGTGCGTGCGCCGAGGCGGTGTGTGATGGTTACAAGAGAACTAGCGAGCAGCATGACACTCTATTATTTGTATCTTGTTCATTCATTGATAACGTTCACAAATGTGAACGTACATGAACTAGCAACAATGTTACATAATAGCCCCTCTATTTCATTTGCAGAAATGCCGGTAAACTAGTCTCCCATAAGCCCCGCTCCCATGCAACCCTTGAAGATCATGATGTGCTTTGGCTCCGGAAGCGCCTTCGTCGGGCCATATGCCTGCATGTTTGTTGAGCCCACTGACAACCCTGCGATTGTTTTGGCATCCACCATTTCCCGAATGCCGTGGTGCTTGATGTCGATGTGCTTTGTCATGTTCGAAGCCATGAGTTGTTGACAAGCCTGACTACCCCCTCATTATCTGCATAATTTGTTGCGGCACCGTGTTGGCGTTGGTAAACATCATTCATCCGTTGCCGAAAGTGCACTTTTTGCCGTGTCAGTACGCTTTGTCTTGCACGGCTCACAACAACGTGCTATGCTTTGTTGTTGACAAAGCCATCACTTCTTGCTGCGTGGGCCCAACTGTCTCCTGCATCATTAAGCATGATTGGTTCCCCCGACTGCGATCGTATGATCGTCGTCGTGTCAGCTACTCAGTCAAAATCTGAGAACACTTTGATGTCGTATAAATTTTCATGAGAAAACGTGCCATAGGTGATGCCTATAAATCTTAGCGTAGCATGCGCTTGAGCTCCTTCATATGCACCTGCATCGGGGCACCTTGCCGCCTTCTAATCACGCTAATCACAAATGCAATGTAAGATATTGTGCACATGTACATGGAGTTCACGGACCCGAGGATAGCACGGAAGGTCTCGTGTTCCGTTGGCGTCAAGCCCACCTTGCCTTGGTCGGATGCGACTTCTCCTTCCCGATAATGTGTGGGTGCCATGGGCACCTTCGAGGGCGTGTTGTCTAACATGCCGTACTTCTCCAATATCTGCTCCGTGGTGTATTGCTCTCGATAGAGACTGATAATCCGTGTTGATATGTTTCTGACAATGTCCATCCCGAGGATGAGCTTGGCCTCACCAAAGTCCATCATGTAGAGCTAGTCCCCAATGGCCCTCTTTGCCGACTCAATCCATTTGAGAAAGTCTGAGACGGTGAGAATGTCGTCCGCATGTAGATGTACAATGCATATCCCATGCACCGGGTGGTTCATGGTGTAGAGGTTGGTGTCACACATAGCTCGCTTAAGGCCGAGTGAGGAAAGAATCGTGTGGAACATCTTGTACCATTTACGTGAGGCTTCTTTTAGTCCATAAATGATTTTCAGCAAGCGCCTTACTCGAGGTGTACCATCCTTTGCCCTCTTGGGTTGGCGCATGTAAATCTCTTCTTGAGGTCAACATTGAGGAACGTTGTTTCGATGTCTGCTGAATGCATGCGCATGTTTCGGCGTTTGGCAACGACGGCTAGGACCGTCCGCAAGGTTGAGCTTGACAACAAGTGACATTGTCTATGAGTAGTCGGCTCATGTGCGCTAGCTGAATCCATGAACAACTAGCCATGCATTGAAACGGTCGACTGAGCCGTCCGGTTTGGCCTTTACCTTGAAGACTCACTTGTTTACAATGGCATTGAGTCAGAGTGGTAAATTATCCATGCGGAACGTGGCCTTAGTGTTGAGCGACGCAAGCTCAGAGCGGATTGCCTTTCGCCATGGCGTAGCATGATTGTTGTGCATGGCATGTTTGATGTCCATTGGCACAAGAATGTTCGCTGCAGCTAAGTTCGTTGTGGGTTCCTCGTCGGGGGTAGGTTGCCCCTCTGACTCCGCGGATGGAGGCTTCGTCCGAGCTGGTCGCGGAGGTTATTCTGCATGAATACTCCGGAACGATCGGAATAGGCTCAGTACCTTGATTGATTAGAGCCCCCGCAGCGGCTGGAACATGCCGCGCTTCGTGGAGATTAGCGAAGCATTATTTTTCAACCTTGTTTATAAAAGAGAAAAATACACATGTATGATTACGAAGGTGCAGTTACTGCCAATGGAGAGGCTAGAATAGGCGGTTCACGGCGCAAACCCGAGTCCTAAGACCTAGATGGCTGATTAAGGGAACGCTATTTTTCGCTTGCCCCCCCCTCCCCCCCCCCAACCTGCAAAACGATCGGCACCCTACATGAGCAAAGGCCAACCACGCCCGACTAGACAAGCAAATGCTCACTAGTGCCCTCGACCAGCGGGAATAGGAAGCGCATCATGGAGAAAAGCGATAATTGTCATGTTTCATACTTGTATGCATGAGATTGTGTTGCCATGGCCGACGGAGAGGTTCGAATAGGCGTATCACGGCGGTGTAAATCCTAGACATGAGAGACCTAGATGGTTGTACGGGAACGCCAAGAGATATCAAGCGTTAAATCGGCATTGTTGTAAAGGATTTTTCATTGAAGAGCGATGTTGTCACTGTTCGCTGAGGAAAGCAAGTGGATGCACGGAACCATCAAGCCGGTCCCGCTAGGGGGACATGGATGAGCGATGGGCCGCAAAAAACGGGAACATCGAGTACCGTTGTTAGTACATCACTAAATACGAAGGTGACAACGACTACTTTGTACATAAGCATCAGATAACGGGGTATGTCGATACCCCCCCCCCCCCCCCCCCCCCCATCAAGGTAGCCGAGGTCTTGCCGTCGTCCTTGTCTCGAGGAGAGCTTTGCCTTGGTCGCATAGTTAATGTAATGGTAGCGTGTGCATTTAACTTAAGCCGAGTAGGTGTCGCAGCAAGTGCTCGCATGAACGGGGTGATATCGATCGTTGAGTTGCCGAGCGACATGAAACGGCTGTTGATGTACTGTTTTAAGCACTATTCTGAAACGTAGTGAGAAATGCTAATCACGGGCGAATTAGCCAAAGCATGAGATCGACCGGCAAGGGAGGAGCAAAGCCAACATGGTTGTCATTGTCGTGTAGACGTTCGAAAGCAACAGCAACGCGCTACTCGTCTCGAACCCCTCCTTTCCTTTCACCGCCGTGGGCAAGTTTAGATCGGCGGTGACGAAAGCAGTCGCCTTAACGTTTCCTTGAAAAACAAAAAAATTATTGAACCAATCCGAGTGTTGCAATGCCATATCTTTGTTTGCGGGCCCATGTTTACCGCCATATCCGGTCTATAACATCGGTGGGCTATGAACTGAGTAAGATCGTGCGGGAGTGGCTAGTGTCTATGTTATGCGCTCTTCCCCGTGTGACAATGCTCGCCTTGGCCGGCCAGGCGTGTGCGGCTAGTGTCGGTAGTCCCAACGAGTATCCATAATGCTCGGTCAACTACTTATTAGGTGGCGGGGGTAATGGTGTCTCATGTAACGGTGTAGAGGGAGGGCCTATAACTTGTATAACGTGGTTGGCACGGGTCGATGATGAGGATAAGCATGCCCATCACACGGAATAGTTAAGTCGGTCCCACTAGGGGCTAGGGGCCATCTTTGGGGACAAGAGGATCGAGAGAAGGTACATTGTCATCGGCCGGTATAGACCACCGGCAACGGCGACTGGCCACTAATAACATGGAAATGAAATGAAATGAAATGAAATGAAATTAAATTAAATGTAATTAAATTAAATTAAATCAAATCAAATTAAATTAAATTAAATTAAATTAAATTAAATTAAATCAAAACAAAACAAATTAAATTAAATCAAATCAAATCAAATTAAAATCAAATCAAATCAAATTAAATTAAATTAAATCAAATCAAATCAAATTAAATTAAATCAAATCAAATCAAATTAAATTAAATTAAAATCAAATTAAATTAAATCAAATCAAATCAAATCAAATCAAATTAAATTAAATTAAATTAAATTAAATTAAATTAAATTAAATTAAATTAATATTCACAGCAAGGGCCAATATATCGGTTCTTGTCCCACGACGTATCCAATTTGTCATATATGTCTTAGGAATGGTTATGTATGCTGGGAATATCCTTACGCGCCTCTCTTCGTTGTCGGCAACAACATAATATGAATCATACATGCAATTATCTATCGCACCAAGTAAACGGGTGAAATAATTATGCCGTTATCTCCACGATGCGCGACCCGCTCCCGCATCTCCAAGGCGTTGATCAGCCCGGCTGGCGAGCTTGTACTGGTAGAGTCGGGCATATATTACCTTTGCTCATGTACGACTCTTGTCGCAACGTAGCTTGGGGGGGGGGGATAGGGGAGGGCAAGCGAATAGTCCCTCGCTCGGGTAGTCGATGGCTCCGACTCGATCCACGCACACCCTCGTCCAATACATATTATTGTCATTCCTCCCGTCGCAGCTGCCCTCCAAGCATAGGCTTCCCATCCCCTTGGGTGCAGGGGGCGGAAACCATAGCCGTAGATAGTTGCCGTGTGTCGCTCCTCCCGTCGCGTATATTATGTCCTGGTCGACAAGCACTTCTTTCCAACACCTACAGTTCCGTAAATTCCGCCCGTTTCCTTCTCTTCTGGTTTACGCTACCATGCGGTCACTTGTACGAGCGTTGTGCTCTCGCGATACCCATAGGCATAGCTCTTGATGCACTTTTGTCGATGGTTAGGACATACGAGGGGAAGGAGGGGGGGGCGGGGGGGGGGGGGGGGGGGGGGGCGTCTTGCCAACCTCAATGGTGTCGGGTACGGACGTTTTAACCGAAATCCCATGTCCATGGTTTTTTTTCAGCGGCGGCCGATCTATGGGATCGTCGCCGTGATACCGCGCCGCTCCTCTAACCGCGGTTGTCCTCCTTGATGCGGATGTCGACCCCCCCCCCTATCCCTTGGGTCGATTCGATTGTAGCACTGGTCGAAGCTAACGAGCGCCCTTCCTTAGCGTTGCTTCCCGGTGGTCCGCCGCCACTTCCAACACCCTCAGCCCACCGCTAAACCGGTTGTTCCTCGTCTCCACGCTCTCGTGAGATACATGCCCTTTTGAAGTTCCCTTAAGGGTGACAGTATCTTGGGAGTGTTTTGTCTTGATAAAAAATTTCCGACGGCCCGAGCGGGAGATGCTGGGCAGGCGGCGGCTAGGACTACGTTGAATGGCAAGACGCGGGGCACGGTCTTTTATCCAAACCCGCCGTTCGGGGCTTGTCAACTCCGGCTGATCCCAGAATTGCCCCTACTATACCAAGCCGCTCCTCCGGCCGCGGCTATCGTCATGTGCTGTTGAAAATGATTCATATATCCCCATGTCGGCTAGACATTCGCACCGCTTGTCGACATTCGACGAGTGCTATTCCCCATCCTTGCTTTTGGAAATGAAAATGAATAAGACTTACGACAATACCATCAAACTGGACCGGCTGATGTCTAACGCCCATCAATAGCTCAGCCATTTAGGGCACTTAAGATCCAAAATTGGGCCGGGTACTCTTCGAGCACGTACACCTATCGACACATCTATCTGCAATGTGTGCAGACGTTCCACGGACGTAAAAACTGTAAGCAACCTCAGTAATTGCCACAGTCCCCCCGCCTAAGCAGTAACATCAAAAGTAATTTTGAGATCAAGAAAAGCATATCTGCAGAAAATAGAGCCACTTGTTAAGGAATGCAAAATGAAATTTTTGCTCGACCTTCACAATGCACGGCGAGCTCCAACCGAACCGGGGTGCCGAACGGCCAAGGCCGATCGGCGCTCGAGAGGGGCGACGGGCCAACCTGATCTAGCTTCCGCGTGAATTCGCTCTTGCCAAAGAAAGGAAGGGGAAAGGCTAGCGAAAAAAGGTCCTCACGCAGTCGCTCGTCGATCCCGTCCTCGCATCCCGTCAGCTCCGCCCCAAGGTCGTAGCCGCTCCTCCCGTCGCGACTTTCCTCCTAGTCGAGGCGGTCCCCCGTCACCTCGAGGGCAGGTTGGGGGGACAACGACTACCACAGAGATAACGCTAGCCTCCTGCCGCCGCGCTAAAAACTTTCCCGGCCATTTCCCAGGCTTTTTCGTGTCTTGTGCCCGGGTACATGTCTTGAAAACCAGCTAGCGGCCGTACTCTCCACCCACCGATCGCGCGCCCGTCGCGCACCCTTTTTTCGAGTGCGAGCCTCCTTGTTGACTCGGGCTCGCACCCTCTAATACTAGGTATGCATGTCGATAGTGTATAGCGGCGTGGTAGGGCATGGTCACCGTTGCTAAATCCGTCGGGCGGTGGATATAGTGTCATATATAGTGTCATATCGTAGCCATTTAGCTAAGTGCTAGTATCTGACATGATTTATTTCCTCTAAATGGTACTTGTATCTTAGCGATATATATTCCGTGACTCTTTTATTGTCATCACGGCAGTACAACTGTATCGCTCTATTTTCCCTCGACAGTACAGAGTTACTAGCAGTATCTCTTCTCGATAGTTCTTTTCAAGATAGTTCTAAGAGCTTGTGCGATAAGGTTAGATAGACGGTACATGTAACCTCAGTTTACATGTATCACTAGTAATAGTTTGGTTTAGTTAGCAGACAGCACAAGCTACAGGTTCTAAGGCTGTTTCTAGAACACCTGAGGTGTGGATATCTAAGACGGGGACATACTGGTAGAAGGGGAGACAGGTACAAAATAGATTTACGCCACACCCATATTGTGAGAAACCATGTTCCTAAGACAATCTTATTAATTCTCTCTACGCTGTTTATTAGATCCAGAGATTAGGTTATACTATTAGTCTAAGGTTGTCAACTTAGCCTAACTAAAGTAGCACCTCACACGTGCCGACATTATCGCAAACCCCCATCCGTACGGGGTTTTCCAGCGGCGGCTGATGATGAGGATCGCTGCCGCCGAACCACGCCGCTCCTCCCGTCGCGACAGTCCTCCTCTTTGTTGGTGTCGTGCTGCCTCCCCTTGGGTCGGCTCGATCGCAGCAGCCTAGTCGGCAAGCAACGAGCGCCCCTCCCCTTCGCGGCTTCCTTGGTGTCCGCCTCCATCCCCAACACCCTCCACCTACCGATGAGCCACCCGTACCATTAGCACCAAAAACAATTCACAGATTCTGCGCATGCCTCCTTGTCAAGAGGGTATATGGGAGTATTCAATCGCGAAAAATGTATCGGACAGGCCGAGCGGGAGATCTCAAAACTAATGTACGGATATTGTGATTTTCAAAACCCTTTTTACATGTATTCCCGACAGCAAATGATCGCGAGGATCGCAGCTATTGGTACCTCGTTTAGCCCCCTACCGTGCCAAGCATGGGACGGGTACAAAGTTACCATCGCCCACCGTGTGGACGTGGAGGTAGGCCCCGACGGGCCTGCGAGCGGTCCCCCCTCCTGGGCCGCCGCCGCTGCGCCGCCGGCGGGTGCCCTTTTTGGAACATAGCCGCCGCTAGCTCTAACGCCTCCCAATTACAAAAATACGTCCGTACGCACCTCGACATCCAATAACATTATATGCGTACCTCTCCCGCTCCCTCATCGGGAGAGAATCTGAGGCTACTCCTACCCAATTCCTTTATGCTTTACAACCGGTGTTAAAAACCGGGGAAAGTGCCAGTAAATTAGAAAATTTCCGTGGGAAAGTTCTTCACATGCGACCCAATGGGGACTGTCACCGCCGCCCCCATCTGCAAGATGGCCCACCCTATCACACAAACTGTCAATCCCCCGCCGCCCTCCATCAGCACCCCCCCCGCCCCGCCATCCATCATCAAGCAGTCGCTACTCCTCATGCTCCTCTTCTCGAGCGCCCGGAAACCGGCCAATCATGCTAGGCACTTTCCGGGTATCCTCCCCGGTTAGCTCCCGGCTCCTAGCTATCTTCTATGTACCACACACACACACACACACACACACACACCCATCAGTGTAACTATCTCGCTGCACCATTATCATAGCCAAATTTTTGTCACTGCCCACTCCATACCAAGACCTACCACTTGCTCTAATCCGAGCTCAAACTGGGACTCTGCTGAAAAAACGCGTGCTACAAACATCACCTTCCAACGCCGCACCCTCCTTGGCCTCTAGCCTGCGCTCAACCTCCATCTATCATTCCAGCATCCACCCTCAACGTCTCTAAGGGGCAAAGCTCTCCGAAGGCATGCTACCCATGTCTCCTCCAGCATGCCCACCATGCTTGACACCACTTGACTAGCCCACGTCTCCCTTCACTACCACGCCCTACGACCCCCTCACGGACGGAACACGCTCTCCTCCCCTATTACACAACATGGCACAGCTTACCACCGATGAGAAACATTCCATTCAATTAATCGACTGCACCGACGAGACCCCTCCCAACGAAACCACCCACCCTACCCATGCCGATGCCTCGCTTCCACCCACGATGACCGCTTCTCCAACGATTGGTCCATACCCGGTCGCCCATCCCCTTCATACATGGACCTCTGTGGTTCGACCTCCGCTAACCCCCCCCCTGGCCCAGCCTTCCCTTACAGGCTATGTTAACTTGTATGACCGCGCTAGACACCTAAGCACTCCATTCTTTCCCGTTCCATCTCATAACCTCCCCACTTGATTGTCACTTGGAAGGTCTCATGCGCACCCAACAACGTCCCCATGGTACTTAAGCTCAACAAGCTAGGCCGCCCAAAGATCGCCGTGTCGCTCGCTGTGACCACTGCCACCACCAAAAACATTATCGATTAAACCAATCAAAGCTTGGGTCTCAAGCTCATCCCCGACAACGTTCGCACATCAACTAGGCCCAACCCTCTCTCCCGTAAGTCATCGGATCGGCGCCACGAGTTTCTCTTCGTCACCACCGGCACGGTGCTTATCCGCTTAAGTCAATGTGTGGTCGCTAAATAGTTGTCGTACGCGTCGTACCGGCAAAACCACTCGTGCGACCACAACGAAGTTCTCACCAATCACGACAGAAGCCCTTGCGGAATCTACATCCGGGGAGCTCTACTATTATCGATGCTGAGGGGCGGGCACCAAGTCTGCCTCACAGTCCTCGAGCTAAGGGGCCTCAATAGCTAGCAAGCTAAAGATACAAAGTTCCCCGCCCCCGCCCATGTAGGCGACGACGGCTCCACGCAACTCCCCGACATCGAAAAAAACCTCTGCGGCCACGGACGAGGGATGAGAAGAAAATAAAACCTCAGATGAGCCCCCCCCCCCCCCCCCCGAGCCTTGTGGTCCGTACGCATCCTCCGGCACAAGCCTCGAAGCGTTTGAACTCCGCGACGTATGCAAGCCCTCACGACCCAGACAAGTTGCCCGATTATAACTCATCGCAGCCCAATACGCACATTGCCTTATGCCTTTATCGACGCGTTAGCGGACACGCTTTTAGCCTTTCCTATGGGAGTTGCGATCGCTTACTTCACAGTGGGAGGTTTCGCCCCTCTACACAGCAAGCCGACCGAATACATCCCCACGGTCAATCGCTCGTTGTATCGACGGGGTATGGACTCCTGCATGGTTGAATTTTCATACTTCAACAACTTCATCTTACCCCCGGATGAAAAGATATGGTTGTCGCCATCACATACTCGTTAAACTATCAGCTTGTTACTGCCCGTGGACAGACTAGTATCACCGGCCTCCTTTCTCGTCATACCGCAGCTGGCGCAACGTTTCTGCCCATATCACGGAGGCCACGCTCACTAGCGATAGGTTGAACGGGCTCGGCCCTCTCGCTAAGGGACTCGCGGAAGCTTGAGCACTTATTGACACCCGAAATGTAGTCCTAAGCCTTACATCCCCCTTCTCTGGCAACTACGCCAACACCGTAGAAAAATGTACCATACACCTTCTCTCCGACCTAATCAACCCTTGCTTCCTCCGAGTCTACCGACTACCGAGTCCCGGAAACATGCGCTTAGGGAAGAAGTGCTATCCACCCCGCCCGTCCCGCGCACCTCCGTTGTTGCCAACCGCACCTATCTCGCCACCGGACAAGTCGTCGGCACCACTTGGCCCGCAAGCGCGACTCCCCTCTAAAAAGACGACCCACCCTACCCGCCACCACCATGCATGAAATTGAAATTAAAGTTGTTTACAACATGTACCGTATGCGCCGGTTTTACACCAAAAGCCGTATGCGCCGGCTGCTGTCTCTGGGCCCTCCCAACTATGCCATACAGGGAACTTACAAGTCAGGGCTAGACCGTTAACCACCTAAATCCAACCTCTCCATGGATGTTCGGGGGTTTTACCCCCCCCCGGGGAGTTGTGCAAGACGAGGCGAGGGCGGCGTGCATTTAGGGGCGTGCGAACGGGCAATGTGGAGAGGCGCGGCGGGAGGTCGTGCGGGATTTGATGCGGTATATGAGTAGGAGATGATATAGCCATTGGACAGTATGCGTGTGGAGTTGTGCAAGGATGCGAGACGTGTCGAGGTGGACTTTGGAGATGAGTTTGTCGGGAGGGTCTGTGCGGGCGGTGAGTAGGGAGGTGAGACTCGTGATGGTGGAGGAGTGCGGTGTACGTGTGCGGCTCAAACGATGTGAAGGATGTCTACCACTGTGCAGCCTCCATGCAGCCGAGAGGCATATAATCATCTTTGGCTCGGTCATTTTGAACCCCCATGAGTCGAGCTTCAAAATTTTTACTCCCGTCTACATATCATCTTACCTTCCCCGCGCCATTCACAGGCTTGTACGTACACCTCCAAAACTCCTCTCACTCACGCAAAGAAACGAACACAAATGACATGACAACCCTCAACCCCGAGCATGCACACACCGCCGACACCCCGGAGAGACATGCTACGTTACTCCCGGATGGAGCACACCCCGCCGATCAACCCGTCCACATTATGGATGACATGGCATAATATCCCTTCTACTAAGTGTCAAACTCATGAGACGTTGGCAGACTCGCCTGCGACTGAAGAATACGATAAGCGAGTTGTTTCTGTCCACCTCGGAATCAAATCATCCTCTTCCTCCTCTCGTCGGCATCTAGGTGAAGAAGCCATGCTGCCCGGAGACCCCTTACTCCTCTATCCACCCCTAGTCGGTACCCAACCTTCGACAAGAGTTCCTCGAGTGGTGTGCTCAAGGCTATCGCGACGGCAAACAGCTCAGAAAGGCGGCCCCTTGGCAGTGTAAACCACTCGAGGAGGGTGATGTTGGATTAAGCGCGATCAAGCAAGTGTTGGAAATAGACGGAGAAGCTAGGAACGGGGATTGGAGAAAAAAGCTTGTGCGGAGACGAGAGCGCTTGCATGATACCGTCTGAAACTGAGGCCTTCATATAACTCACAACCCACAAAAAGAAGAGGCTGCCTAATCTATGTAGAACGGTGCGTCGGTAGGGTCAGCAAGTGTCTCGGACGAGGGTTGCAAGCCGGATCGGGGCCGTCGAGTATTTAAGCGAGGTGAATTTTTTGTCTGCCGCTTCCCCCAAGCTATGGAACGACCGAAGTCGCACAAGGGCAGATGTCATGTAGGCCCGTTTCGACACGCATACGTTGTCTAGCTTTCGTTGACCATCAACTTTGAGTAGCGGGAGCATTCCGTGAATCGTGGAGACTAGCGACATGGCATCATTTTACATGTTGGACGCGCATAATTGCACGTTTAGAAAGACACCAGCACATAATTGTTGTTGCACTGAATATTTGTACACCAACGCTTTAAACATTGGATTCATTGTATCATTAATGTAACATAATAAATGTAGGACCTGTTTCAACCCAATATGAGGATACCACACTGAAACATGTCCCATTCTCGGACAACTACTAGCACATCCGATTGGCGACGCAACGCTATATATTTTCTCACAACCGGTGTAGACAAAATACAGCCTTTTGAATAGTATGTACCAAGGCCAAGCGTACAAACAATGATTACCAACTAACGCGCGCTAGCCAATCCGCCAAGCGTGACACAAGCAACGTAGTCCATCGCAAGTTTAAAGCCCCACCGGAAATGGTACTTAATAATAGCGTTCGGATGTCCGTTGTAAACACGCCGTTTTTAAACATTGCAAGTGCATAAAGGAGCTCGAACTAAAGCACATCGATGCAAGACCACATCACCGTTGCCATTCGAAACTTTGAAGCAACAAAATATTTGAAACGGAATAAACAGTTACTTTGTCAATTGGATATATGCTAATTTAGAGGAGAGCTAGAGAGAGAGAGAGAGAGAGAGAGAGAGAGAGAGAGAGAGAGAGAGAGAGAGAGAGAGAGAGAGAGAGAGAGAGAGAGAGAGAGGAGAAACAGTTTAGGCTTTAGTGTTTAGGGTTTACCCGGCGATGGCATTAAATAGTACCGCCTTACGCCTTTATTAGGACAATCTTACCCGGCAATGACGATATTCCCAATTGTTTGTAGTCCACTTTGTAGGCCACGAATCACTGCCCAGTCACCCCCTGATTTCCCACGCAACACATAGCTTTATGGCAGTCGACTGTGGCGGAGCTCTGTGATGAAGAACCCGTAGGTATGTTGTAGCATTTATGTCAGTTGCATTTGCGACCTCAATTCCATCGCATATATATTTATACCACATTTATACCACATCCAGCATGCTTCCATGTGTTCGGCATTGACACAATGCGCACCCCGTAAACTATATGCTCATTACACACTGCCCCATCATTTTCAAGGGCATCACCGATATTTTTGGCAACGGAATACGGTGCGCACTCTATACATTTTTTACGGCGTGCTTTATTTAACGACGACATATGACGAAACCCTCCATGAATCAACTTGCGAGATGGGAGGGGGGGCGCGTTACTACCGTAACGCACAGAACAAACATTGGCTATTTTGACGACGAACAAGAAAAATAGGTTAACTGTTCTGTGTCCTCACCAAAGTCATATAGGCATTTGTTTTTTCCAATTTCATCAATCCAGAATTGTAATGACTGCATCAGTGGCGTCGGTATCCGTGCAAAGCCTACGGTCGGGTGTGTTAAATGAATATCGAATTACATAGAAGACGAGAGGAAAAAGGTAGCGCAGTGTCATCGTCCAATAATGACAGCTGCGAACTGATCAAGCCGGCCATTATCATAAATACGTCCATCGGCCATGTTCGTCAGTGCCGAAGCGTTCTTAGCTTGATGTCCTAAATTGCGCAGCAAGAACAAAGCAATATACATGTAAATCTTCCTGGTATGTGGCGGTATGGCACTTTCTTCGGTTCCGTTGGCGCCGTCATTAACAGTTATTCCGCCGCACTCTTCATTCGCTGCCTTTCTCTGCAACACATTCAACATACAAGCGTCAGCAAATTAATGGGGAAACAAAACTCAGGCGAGCCTGATGTGCGCCACAACAATATTCTGAAACGCACGTGAAGGCGTGTATTTTGTAAAATGTTTGAAAGTCAGTAGAAAATGATCCCTAAATTCACATGAAAATGTTGAGAAACAAAAGCCAAATACTATTCATTGGGTTGCAAATTGACACCACGTCAATAACGGGAGCATATCAAGTTAGCTTAAAAATCATTCAAGTACAGAGAACTTCCAAGGGGCGGGAGGAAGCTGGAGAAAGAAGACGGGAATTGGAAACGATAGCGAAAGCGATGTTGCTATTTAGTCAGACACATGTCACATGCATACCGAGCTTAAACGACCCTGATGATGACGAGTGTCACGAATTTTGCCGTGGAACGTACCACTGTCCGTGATGAGACGAACCGAACCGACAGACGCGCGTGCCAAATGGGACAATTATGCCTAACAGGGCCTATGCTTCAAAATCCTTGAAACTCAGTGTTATTATTTCACATATAACATCACCGCTTATCATTACTGACTACTGTAACTACTAGTTTTCGAGTTCAGCCTTATTTCATAATTCAAAACTCCATTAATGATGACATCACCCCACAATGAACTCACGATCTAACTACAGCAAAAGTAAACCGGAAGGCCAATGTTATACAAATTTCATGATGTCCCATGCCGTCAGAAACACAATTGTCACATGGCAAAATGTGCAAAACGCTACGCATAGCGCATTCAATTGCTGTCGTCTTCCACCTTCTCATCTTTCGCGGATGGTGCGTGGCAGAGTTCACCTAAGAGCCGGCCTTAAACTATGTACAGGTAAGAGACAAGCAGGGAGGGAAACCCTAACTATCCGGCATTGACCTGTGGCCCTAACCCCTTCGCTCACCCCCTTTAACTTCTCCCTCCTCTTATTTATCATTATTGGGGTTTTCCTTGTTTTCAGTAATCAGAAGCAATGGTATTATTAACGGTACTAATAAGTGCACTCCAATAAATTGCCTCGAGCTGTTTTCCTTCCAAGTAAAGGCAAGCGATAAATAAGCATCGACAACAGCAGCATCAAATTACGGCGTGGGTATATATCAAACGGGCTGATAGCGAGTTCACGCGGTCTGTAACGCAAGCTACGCACCCCGTTCGGAGGTTGTACCGCCCCCCCTTCAGCTTCCCGTCACAGTAGTCAGTGTATATGCAGAACATTTTCTTGGCCGCGTTGGCCACCAGCGGCGCATCCTCTGGACTCAAGTGGGCCACGAGTGAGCGCTCGTATTTGTATTGGCACCGCGTCGCGGCGGTCGTTGTTCTTGTTGCTGTTGATGTTCCTTCCGGCCTGCCACTGTTCCGTTTATTACGAGCCCCGTCGGCAGCGGTCGCTACGGAAGCCACGCTCGCGCCATAGACGTCACAGGGGAGCCTCACGGCGGGTCCCCGCTTCGTCTGTAGGGTAACCCAGATGAGGATCAGAATATCGCCATGTCCAGCGCCGCTTTTAGCGCTTGACTATTTGAATGTTACCACGGTACTTACTCACGAGCAAGAGCGCGGGCGATCGAGGAGGGTTGTTGTGTATTCTTGTTTCGTTGACTGGTTAATTTCAGGGTATGATAAACTGTTGGAGTTGAGACGCGTGGTGGCAGCACCTGGTCGCATGGAATGTGGGCGCAGTCGACCGATATCGAGTCGGTTCCTCCGTTGTGCGCAGTTCTCCATTCGGCGTAACAACAGCCGAGCGCATCCTGCAGCAGCGCCTCGTATGCGCTGCCGTCGCGGTTGTAGTAGTGCCCCTTCATATCAGTTGTATTTTCACACGTCGAGGGCCTGGCCATCCTGGGATGCTTCGCGATTTCCTAGACAGAGAAGGAAGCAGAAAATGGCAAAATAAGAACGAGCGAAAAACCGAGGCCCGGTGGCAGCAACGATTAAAGAAAAACGCGAGTTCGTGAATATATTGTCAACGATGCGTGCTTTCACGATGTGAAAAGGCGAAAGTATTTTGATTGTCTACGTTGATTGTTATGATAAGGTCGCCGGCATCATTGCCGTCTTTTTGAAACTGTTAAACATACTAAAATGACAATAACGCAGCTGAGCAAAGCGAAATATGCAGTGCCACAATAACAATCACGATTCACGTAGATCTATTTATAACTAACCTCTCATCCCGAGCATGTGATACCGTCAATTGCATTCATGAATCTCCGGCGACACGGCCGCAACGCAGACGGTGTGTCAATAATATATATCGAGTCAGCCCGGCGATGTATTTGCGATTCGGACGGCAGATGACATGCTTTTCATGCGTTTTCCACCGTCGTATGGACAGTTTATCGTCGATCATCGTCGACTTATTAGTTTTTGTGGGCTTACGGCGTTTCACTTATTTCTTAAGTGTGGCGAGGCACGTAATGCACACATGGTAACGATCGGTTACTTGATACAACAACACGATATTCATCATGTATGCACACAAAGCGACATCCGATATCAGTAGTCCGCCCATCGACACCTATAAACGGACGTATATCATATTTAAGTGCCTCTACATCGGCAGTTGTTTCGTTCTTCGCATAGCGGGCGTCCAATAACGGTAGTCGGCATCTTGGCGCGCATACACCACGGGTATACGTTGTGAAGTTAACAGGTGACATGTTATACCCGTACCATGTGAGCATGGGGGCGAGGCCGTCCTGGGGGCCGAGTGACGGCAGTGCGACGCCGGCTTGGCTGTGTTCCGTAAAGACGGTGGAGATATCTCCGGCAAAAATGGAGAAAGGGTTCAGCAGAACCAGATTCCGCTGCTGACCTGTGTACCGGCGAGGTAGGCGACGGAAACAATAAACAAGGCGACGTTCATCACCACCTTCGACGGCGAAAGTGTTAACAGCGACTATGTAAATCGAAAAAATAGCGTCAATCATAGAAGTACAAAGAAGGCGAATATATGAACATAAGGCGTCGAAACATCGACACCACCAGTGATGCGGGAAGTAGAACGAGTAAGCATAGCGACGCTTCCCACCCGGCGCTCTTGCAGTGTAATGAACTGAGATACAATTTGACGAGAAAGCGCAGTCGTGGGAGCAATGGAGAAGGGAAGAGGTACAGCGTGTGTGCGCGCTAATGACTGATCCTTAGGGATTAATAGTCGACGGATACGAAAAATATCCAACCTTTAATCAATTCCTAAAGTCACAAACCCCTGAAACCATGAACCCTAAGCTCCAAACGGCCTGGAGCTGAGGGTTGAGTTTCAAGGGATAAGCATTCGACGCATAATCCCGACGATCACCAAGCTCATATAAATGAGAACATACCTCGGATGGCGCTACCGAAGTGCTGACTTGTAACAGCGACGGCGGCAGAATGACAAAGTTTATACTGCCTCGCTAGTATGGGTACCCGAATAATACCAAAATAGATACCAACATTAATTGCTGCTCGTAGAAGGCATAAATCAATCACATCCAATGCACTGACGTATCGATGACAAAGACCGGCGATAATCTCAGCCCAAGCAAGACGCGCATGCAAAAAATCGTCGAAACGGGGAGCAAGTGTGTGGCAGCGATAGCAACACCGACCGTTCAATATAGCGGCGGTGTATACTATACTCGGTGAATGGTTATCACGGTGATGCACGATAGAGGGTACATTGAGAATACATCACTTGATTGGCCGCACCCATTCTCCCGCTGCGCACGTCTGTCAGAAACCGCGCCTCCAGCTGTGCTCGAACGGCGGCATACGCCGCGTGCGCACTCGCGGTGGTGTCACGTCCGCACGACGCCAACCCGGCGATGTCGTACCGAAAAATCTGTCCATCACGAAGGCGGATACGAGCCGCAGACATCATTCTCAGGCACGAGCCCCACTAGCTACATACAAACGCGCCGTTGCCGTGACGTAATCTCAGGAGGTGATAGGAGCCTGATACACACGGAGGCTGTGCGTGCCCTCCCCACCTGCGCCTTGCCGCTCCAATAGGAGGGCGAGAACACCTCCTCCGCCGTCTCCGTGTCGGTCAGGAACGCAAAGGAATAGTTTTTGTGGATGCGCGCAATGAGACGGAACACGCGCTTCCACAGCAACGACAGATTCCTCTCCCCATCCAGAGTGTAAAGTGGCGTCAAGGCGGGACTGTCCACCATCGCAGCTGGCGCGGGCACAGGCATTCGTACTCGGTCATCACAGTTATTTCCCAGCCTCGCACAGCCTGACGCGCTCAATGATAGAACCATCAATAACAAAGACACACACACACAAGCTAACACATACACGCACACACCCACCCACCCACACACACACACACACACACACACACACACACACACACACACACACACACACGCCTCTCCTGCTTTCACATGCAAACACACATGCATAGACATGCTCGTATATATACGCACGCGCACACCCACCCACCCGCACATAAATACACACGAACACGCACACACACACACACACACACACACACACACACACACACACACACACAGTCACACACACACACACACACACACACGCACAGATACGCACATACAAGCACACACGAAAACACACAGGCACACACTCACATTAGCGTAAACACAAATCATAGCGCCCAACACCCGTGCATATACTCATACACATACACGAGCGCGCGCACGCATATACATGTTCACACAATCACATGCGTACCTCCACACACATGTATGAACGCGCGCGCACACTTACATACACGTAATTACACGCGTAGACTCAAACACAAACACGAGCGCGTACGCACACACACACACACACACACACACACACACACACACACACACACACACACACACACACACACATCGTGAATGGTGGATATGACTGTGACAAAGAAACACTTTTGGTCAAACAAAAACGGTCTTTCCAAACGACGGCCATTCGTATTCGTGCATTGATGGCACCATGATGGAGTTCAGCAAACAAGGACAACGATTTTTGGCCATCTATAGGGATCGGGCGATCTCACCAACGAATACGACTGCCTCTGCATTCTTGTCCTCCATATACCAGCGACCATTCCTAAGTAGATCCACACCGCATGCAGATCAGTCGATCGTCAGAAAATACGCGTGAGGGTAGCAACAATCCTCTGGCCTAGGTAATAGAGACAGGAGCAGAGGGGTGAAGGGACGGATGGCGGAAATTTGTTGCCCTACCGCTCAGTAGGGGATCCCGAACGACCGGCGTCATTGGAAATGATGCCATGCCGGAGAAGAATGCTGGGCGGAGCGATTCTTTTACCTGCAAAAGCCCAGACAGCCAGGATTGTATCACAATATACATTATCAAATACAAACGCAGCTTCGTAACGAAGATGCTCATGCGACGACTACCATCAGATGTGGCCGGTGATGATGTTGCAGCATAGGTGAGCAACGTTTTTACATGTAATGATGCGAGTTCTTTGCGCACACCGGAGGGGAAGGTGGAGCCGTGGCGACAGTGTGTGAGGTGGCCCTGCAGGGCGTCCTTAGGGCACCCGAGCATCAGCTGCCATATTCGCTCCATCACAAAGCGCCGCTTGATGCTCCGACCCCCCGGCACCAGCGAGTTCACGTACTGCCTCAACCAGACGTACTCAGAGAGAGGCAGCGTCCTGTCAGGTAGACGACCAGCATGTCGCCACATACACGGCTTCAGCAGGAACTGATTTAATGCACCACGCGCAGCGCCCACACAACAAGATGTGTATTCCCAATGTTCAATCACGGATTCACAAGACATGATCTTACAAAACATGACACGGCGTAAATGTGAAAGTTAAACAAAGAATGGTGACGCGACGTGACACAGTCCATCATGGCACGCGACGCACGCAACCCAAGATACACACAAAAATGCAAGCATCGTGAAGCGGATTGACGTTGTTTGATTTGAGACGGCATGGCATGAATAACCATACTACCGGATGCCAGGACACGTCGTAATATGGCGCGACATAAAGTTGCAGCGCATAACGTGACGTGACGTACATCACGTGGCGTTCGTTTGAATAAAACAAGGCACGGCAGTATACGACACGGCATGACACAGGGGGAAATGATGTGTACAGTTAGCGTTGCCAAGTTGTGTATGCGCACCGTATTCGCGCGCCACTGATTGCAAACGTCGTCCCTCGATTCCACCACACCCGTCCCATCTGCTTCCTCTTGCACAGGTCCTCACAGGAGTACCTGATGACAGCGGCAGGCAGTATGAACTATTACTACTGAGCAGTGGCTGCCTCATGCCACATGCTGCCGCTGGTGAGTGCGACGGCACGAATCGATACGATGCGGAAGGGTGGGAAGTGAGGCTGTGGGCATGAAGGCTTGTCAGCCTGCCTACCTGGTGAACATGGCGCACAGTTCGGCTTGCCAGTGCCAGTAGTAGCGCCAGGCGGTCTTCATGGCAGTGATTTTTATGTGTCCAAACGACTTGAACGCGTACTCCGCGGCCGCCACTTCTTGCAAAACATCTGTCACGTTGATGCGGGTGGGGTCCTTATAGTTGAGTGCCTTTGGAAATGTCCTATGATCAACACGAAACGAGTGGAATGTAGAGACGTATTTAGCCACACATTGCAGAAAGCTGGGGCCTTGCGGCTCAATGCAGATCGGTGCATTGGATTTGTTGGCAGAAAAGCGCACCCTTTCAGGAAGAAGTTCATTCGGTGCAGCCCGTCGTCGTAGCTGAGCAGTTCAAATAACAAGCCCACATGGATGGGTAAGTGGACAGCTGGCAGGTGCTGGATGGAAGGGTGGATGGTTGGTGAGGGAGATGGATATAGGAATGGATAGACGTATGCATGGATGAGTACATGAATGGATGATGGATGAATAGATATTGAAATGAAGTGCGTGGATAGCATGATAGGATTGCGAATGAGACAGTGATAATTGCAACACTGAACCGAGAAATAGGACAAAGTAGGTAAGTAGATAAGTGGGTGGATGTATTGGTGACTGATAGCGTAAGCTGGAGGGTGGGTAAACTCATAACACTGACGGTTATGTGGGTGGGTGGACATATGATTGGGTGCGTGGTGTGCGTGTTTGTGTGTGTGTGTGGGGGGGGGGGGGGGGGGGGGGGGGGGGGGCAGCAGGGTAGATCGTTAGACGGGTGGTGGAAGAAGAAGGGTGGTGGACAGCAAAATGGTTGCACAGACAAATGGATGGATGAATAAGTCCACGGATGAGCGAATATGTTCGATGGATGTATCAACCGAGCATACGGATAAGTGCACGGGTGGCTAGGCTTTGATGGAGTGCGCTGGTGAATGGATGGATGGATTTGCAGATGACTAACTGATAGAAGGACGGGTAGACAGAAGATAAAGATCGAACAAATGTGGAGTGGGTGGATGAATAGGCAGATGGATGCTCGCAAATGGGAGGATGTGCGGATTAGTCATTGGTCTCTGGTCGGACAATCGACTAGTGGGTGAGCTGATACTTGGATGGACTATAAGGTAAATAACCGGGTGTATAGGTGCGTGGATGGGTATGATAGGTGTGCAGTTGGGTTGAATCTCAAACATGGTTGGATATGTCATACATGGATTCGACGATCGATATTTCGACGGTGGTCTGATCTAAATGGTTGGTGAGTGGACGGATGTGTACATTTGTGGGATAAGGGGTCATGATTGGGCTGTGGGCGGTAAAATCATTGACGTGATAGGTGCATGAGTGGGTGGATGGTTGAGCTGAGTGTCTGAGTGAAGGATGCACCAATACATGAGTGGATGAATGGGTAGGTGGGTGGATGCGCTGTGTGCCGTGGTTGTAACGCGGTAGACTGGCGAAACAGCTGCAGAGTGGTTCAGACGCCGCGAGTAATAGCCGAGAGAGGTCAGAGTCGCGGAGCGTAAGATGTGACGTAGATCGCACTGCTGAATAATCCAGTCCAGGTATTCGGCGTGGTGCTTCATTCCCGACAGCTCCGTCGACAGCTCCGGCGCCACCGTCTATAAAGCACATCGCCCAGCACCACCGCCGACTCAGACAACCACACCGGCCACACACTCCCACTCAGAGTCAGCACAACACCCCGCGCGTTGATCTCATTCGCTCTCCTTCTACGGACACGACTGCTTTCGCGTCTGTGCATCGTTTTGGTAGCTCTATGTGCGTGTTTGTCGGAAAAAGAAAACGCGAGCTTTGCTCAGAAACTAATTCCTTTGATGGATTGTTGGGATGCGTCGTCCGTGGCGTACTCGGAAATTGACGTCACTTTTTATGTTCTACTGCAGCCCCCACCTTTATGTAAGATATGCATCCGCGAAGGTGCTCGAGCGCCGGGTGGCTGGCGACGCCGCACTTACTGTAGACGTAGAGTGTGAGCGAGTGGGTGGAGCAGCGCCAGTGTGTGAGGAAGTCGAGGGGCTCGTCGCACACCACCTGATGCGGATAGCGATGTTCAGTCACGGAGACCGCCCCGGATACCAAGGCGTGTACACTCGACGCAAGCGTAGTCCTTACCAGAATCAGTCCAACAGCAGGCTGGCGGGCGGTCGACACGGGGGAGGCTTCCGGAGACCGGCGGACGCACGCGGCGTTCTCAGCGCCGACACAGCCGACGAAAAACAAGAGACGCAGTAAAAACAAACAAATAACAGCCTGTCTCTGTTCCATAACTAGCGAGGCGTGCTGGAGCAGCACTCAGCCAGTTCGCCGCGCACGACTGGTCAGCTTCCTGCCTGTCATAACCGAATACCCGGTGCGGCGCTTCGGGTCGAAGGATGTTTGGACAGTGCCGCTGCGACGCTCGCGCTCGAGCTACAAACAGCTCCGCGCCTGGCCGTTTTGCGCATGGTGATTGATTTACAAAAACAAGCAGTGGAGGCCACCAAGCAAAGATGAGATAATATACCCATCTCATCAGCATCTTTCGCGGATGGTATGTGCCAAAGTTCACTGAACCCATAAAATTTTCTTACAAGAAAAAGCAGTGGAGGCCACCAAGCAAGAAAAAGAAAGAAAGGAAGAAAAAACCTAAGCCCGAGGAACAGGAAGGCATGCCACAGCACCAGCACTGCCCTCCTGAAAAGCGTTGCGGAGATAAGAACCCAGAGTGCCATGAAGAGCAGCAGAAAGACGTTGCATGAATTCTCGTCGCACATCCCCAAAAAAACGCCGAAACGGAAGAGAAGTAGATCGACGAACAAAATGTTGCATACGGACATAACTAAACCCCCTTCCTTTATACAGGAATGATAACTTTTTCTTGACTCTTATACAACGGTACCCGGTACGGGTGCAGTGGACGGTCAAGATCAGTGGTCTTGTCCACCTGTAGTGTCCACCTGCAGTGGTCTTGTCCACATGTACCCGCGGCGATCTGACGGTCCGCGTAAAACGAGTATCGCGATTGATAATTATCATTCCGAATGATAACTCTAGCTAGTCCTCGTCGGTCGGAGGACCTCGTCGGCGGAGGACCTCGTCGGAGCTCAGGCAGGTTGCCCCCGCCTGCTCCTCACCCTCCCTCCCTCCTCCCTGTTCGTAGCGGGGAGGTTGAGGAGGGGGTGGCTCTACGTGTTTTGTAGCGATCAACGCTGCTCCCGGGGCCTCGTTATGGCCGACGACCAGGCCATTGACCGGCCTTCGCGTCTTGCTCCCGGGCCGTCCCGACTGGCTTCCCCTTCTCCTCTTCCCCCTTTCGCCCGGTCCTCCGCGTCTGGACCTCCCCGTCGCGATTTTGCTGCTCGTCGGGCCCGTGCTACGGTCCGTGCGTCGTCTGCTGTCCCCCCCCCCCCGCATCCCTTGTCGGTACCTCCGCATCGGGGCGCCGCGCTACTCCTCGTCACAATGCGCGACGCCCTCTTCGCTCTGCTTTGTCTCTACCCCCCCTCGGTGGCTCTTGGGCATCTGTCGTGCGCGCCACTTGCGCCGTCCGTCGCCCGCTTACAAGTCGGTCGGAAAAACCTGCTCCTCTGCGGCGAGCTGCTAGGGCTACCGCTGGTGGGCGGCGGGCTGCCCTTGCCGCCGGTGGTTCGAGGGAGGCTGCTGATGCCTTTCAGCGTAGAGCTGCTGCCGCTGTTGCTGCAGCAGCCGCCTGCCATAGAGACGCTGGTAGTGCTGGTACCGACGTTGCTGCTGCTGGTGGTGCTGCTGTTGGGGCTGGTCGGCGCACAGCTGCTGCTGCTGCTGCTGCTGCAACCGGCGGAAGTAGAGACACTGGTACTGTTGGTTCCGCCGTTGCTGCTACTGTTGCTGTTGCTGCTGCTGGTGATGCTGGTCGGCGCACGGTTGCTGCTGCTCTTGTTGCAGTAGCTGCCGGACATAGAGACACTTGTAGTGTTGGTGCCGCTGTTGTTGTTGCTGCTGCTGCGGAGAGTGGTGCTGGTCGGCGCACGGCTGATGCTGCTGTTGCTTCAGCAGCTGCCGGACATAGAGACATTGGTAGTGCTGGTGCCGCCGTTGCTGCTGCTTCTGCTGCTGCTGAGGGTGGTGCTGGTCGGCGCACAGTTGCTGCTGATGTTGCTGCTGTTGCTGGTGGTGCTAGTCGGCGCACGGTTGCTGCTGCTGTTGTTGCAGCAGCTGCCGGACATAGAGACACTTGTAGTGTTGGTTCCGCCGTTGCTGCTGTTGCTGGTGCTGCTACTGAGGGTGGTGCTGGTCGGCGCACGGCTGCTGCTGCTGTTGCTGCAGCAGCCGGCGGACGTAGAGACATTGGTAGTGCTGGTGCCGCTATTGCTGTTGCTGCTCATGCTGCTGGTGGTGGTGCTGGTCGACGTACGGCTGTTGCTGCTGTTGCTGCTGCAGCTGCCGGACATAGCGACACTTGTAGTGCTGGTGCCGCCGTTGATGTTGCTGCTGGTGCTGGTGCTGCTGTTGGGGCTGGTCGGCGCACGGCTGCTGCTGCTGCTGCTGCAGGAGCCGGCCAAGGGTGTTCGGGGGTTTTACTCCCCCCCGGGGAGGGTGCAAGTAGAGGCGAAGGTTGTGTGCATTCAGGGTCGTGCGAGGGGGCAATGTGCGGATGCGCGGCGGGAGGTCGTGCGGGACTTGATGCGGTATATGCGTAGGAGGTGATGCAGCCATTGGACAGTATGCGTATGGAGTTGTGCAAGAATGCGAGATGTGTCGAGATGTGCTTTGGAGACGAGTTTATCTGATGGTGGAGGAGTGCGGTGTACCTGTGCGGCTCATGACTATGGGGAGGATGTCGACCACTGTGCCTGGCCAGTGGTTTCTGATGGCGTTCGCAAGGGGTGTGTATTTGTCACGTATGAGGTCGGCTGTGTGGGAGAGGTTGTTGTCTGTGCAGTACTTCCATTCCCCTATCTGAATCTTTTTTATGGACGCGTAGCGACGGCGACCGTTGGAGTGACCAACGAATCGGGGTTCGAGGATGCGGATGAAGTCAGGTTTGTGTGCAGGGGGACGAAGCAGGGGGGGGAGAATCTCAGGGGGGAGGACGGCGGGGCATGAGGTTAGGGAGTCAGGCGAGAGACCTTCGTCAGCAGCAACAAGTCGGGTGGGCATGTGGGTGGGGTGAGGTGGGTGGCAGTCAAGTGGAGTGTGGGCAGGGGTGGGGGAAGCAAACGATTTTATGGGTTTGTTACCGAAGTCTGCGGTGATGGTTTCCCAACGTCCTCCGTTGTGGCGTTCCAGTAGGGAGAGTAGGAGTTGCAGAGCGCTGTTGTGTCGGTCCTGTCTTAGACCAGACATAGAGGGGCAGTTACCGGCCATGTGGCCGTTGCTGGTGAATTGACCACATAGGGGGCAGCGCAGGGTGGGGTTGTGAGTAAGTAGGCGGGTGTTGTGGACGCCCCACATGAATTCTTGTTTGTGTGTGAACTGGATATTTGTGAGGGTTGAGTGTTTTTTGTGGTAAGAAAAATCGGCGCCGTCCTTCGCGGCGCGGGCGAGGAGGGCTCCGTGTTTGGTTGTTTGCGAGAGAGGAGTGTGTGTGTGTTTTGTGCTGTAGGTGTGTGCGTCGGATTTGAGGTTGGTGTATCTGTAGGGTATGGGGTCCCCTAGGGTTTGTGGGAGGAGGGTGTATGGCCATGTCCAGTGGCCTATTGTGACTTCAGAACCTGTGGTGTATAAAGTGTCGGGTGGGTGACCATCCGCGACTTGGTTTGCGAGGGTGTCTGCGAGGTCGTTGCCTAGGGAATGGTTGTGGGCTTTGATTTTGCCGAGGTGTGTACGGATGCCTGCTTCGCAGCGGGTTTTAAGGGTGTGTGTGATAGATGAGAGGGTGTCGCGATGAATGTTGTGGCGGTAAGCGGAAGGGCAGTTTAAGTAGCCTTGTATGAGGCGGAGGGAGCACGCACTGTCTGTGAGGAGGTGGGTGCGGCCAAATTGGAGGCCTACATCTATGCCAGCTAATTCAGCCCGATTTATTGTATGGGAGGGAGGGGTAGAGGTCACCAGGATTTTGACTTTGGTGTCCGAGGCGGGGTGGGTAGCTGCTGCTCCGAGGGGGGTCGAGCTGCCTTTTTTCGAGCCGTCTGTGTATACAAAGTCCTGCCAGTTCCAAGCAAGGGTGCCTCTGGTGGGGGGGTACGTTAGATGTACGCGGTCTGGGAGGGGGTATGTGAGGGGGTGAGTTGGGTTTGGGGGGCGGTGGTATATACCTGCTGAGTGGGGTGAGTAGGTGACAATGAGGTGTGGAGGAGGGGGGGTGATGATGGGGTTGGGGAGGTGAGTGTCGTAGATAGATTCGAGAGTGTTGTGAAGTGCGGTCATGGCTGTGGGTGATGGGAGGGTGGAGAGTGCGAGGGGGTTGGCGACGAGGTATATGTCGACCATCCATCGTGTGCCGAATGGGGTGGGGGTGGGGTTGCCAGTGTGTTGGTCGGGGGGTAGGAATGTGTTTGCGTCATTGGGGAGGGTGTAAAGGTGGTGGGTGTATGGGGAGTTGATGTATTTGGAGTGGCGATAGGGTGTGTGTTCCCATCGGGGGAGGATGAGGATGGTTGCGCTGGGTGTGTGAGGGGCTGTGAGGTGTGCGCT
This sequence comes from Tetraselmis chui, assembly GCA_026401115.1. NCBI lineage: Eukaryota > Viridiplantae > Chlorophyta > Chlorodendrophyceae > Chlorodendrales > Chlorodendraceae > Tetraselmis > Tetraselmis chui. The sequence goes on from JAPMLY010001258.1 coordinate 107,014, forward strand.
GGTGATTGCGTGTTCCATGGCTCGTCTCATGCATTCGTGGTCGTATTCGGGGTTGGCTATGCTGGTGCCTTGCCAGGTGTGCGGGGCATTGCTACCGCTGGATGAGAAGACTATATCTTCGGGATAGAGGGAGTGGTATGTGTGGGAGTGAAGGGATTTATTGAGGGGGTCGGAGTAGAGTTCTGTCTGGATGCGGAATGTGTGACGGAGGGCTGTGAGGAGGTCTTCTCTAGTGGCCCATCTATTTCGGGTGGTGGTGGCGGGTGTGGGTGAGTGGATTTCTGAGCGGGAACCTAGACGGGTGAGGAGGTGATAGACCTCCTCTTCGAACGTATGCTGCGAGAGGTCGGGGCGAAAGAGTTGGTAGAGGTGGCGGACGCGGGGGCCGTTAAGGGTGGTGACCGCGCGGCCGTCGGGAGTGCAGAGTATGGTGGTGTCGTGGAGTGATGGGTGTGCGTGGATAGCGAATTTACCGGTAGGGAGCATGTCGAGGTCGGGGTTGATGGGGTCATGGTTGAATGTGATAAGTGGGTGTGACCACGGAGGGGGTCCGGGTTTTGGCAAAATGGGTGCGGTGGAGGGGACATAGCCGGAGTTAAATGCGGTAAGGGCGGTGGGGCCGGAGGGGGTCTCACTGATGGTGTCGTGGAGTTGTAGGCACGGGGCCCACTGCACTTCGTGGAGGCGGGTAAGGTCGTGTCGTTGGCCGCGAGCGCACCACTCGCACTGCCATGTGGTGGGTCCTTGAGCTGGGCGACATTGGGAGTGTATGGCATAGTGCGGGCATGTGCAGCAGGTGGAGGAGGGTTCTGTGTGCAGGGGGTCATGACAGATGGAGCATGTGGTGGGGGAGGGGGAGGGGAGGCATACCGATGTGGGAGTGGAGGAGATGAGGCGGAAGCCGTCGTCGAGTTGTAGCTGAATGTCCCATTCCGTGAGGTGTTCCGGGGCCCATTCGACCATGTACTGCGTTTGGCCGTATTCTGTGTCTTTGTGTTTGGAGATGATGCGTGTTACGTCGCAGGGGGGGTAGTGGTGGTCGGAGGGGGTGAGGTATTCTGTGTCTAAGTGTGTGGTGGGTGCGGTGGGGGTGGAGTGAGTGGTGTGGGAGGTGCAGATGCCGGATTGGAGGGTGGGGGGTGAACGGGGGAGGTGAGGGGAGAGGAGGGGGATCCACGAGGGATGTATAGTGGTGGGGGGGGATGCTTGGTTGGTATTGAGGCTTGTGATGGGGAGGCGGTTGTGTATAGTATCGAGGGGTTCGGTGAGGATTGCTGCGAGGAGGCGGATGGGAACTGAGAGGGGGGTGGTGGACCCCGTGAGTGTGGTGATGGATTTGCATGATTTGAGGATGAATGAGGATGAGGTGGCTCTGAGGAGGACTTGTGGCCATGTGGTAATGTTGTTTTTCCAGAGGGGGGTGAGGCGGGGTAGGAGGGAGGCGTGTGTTTTGCGGGGGGAGAAATCGCAGTAGGCTTGTTTGTATGTGTGAGGGTCGGTGATGTGTGTGGCTTTGTCCCGGAGTGAGGTGAGGAGGGCGTTGTCTTGAGTGGTGAAGTGGGCACGGATTGTGGAGGCGATAGGGTTGGTGAGGGAGAGTGGGGGAATGTTGTGGAATAGGGTGCCCGCGTCGCGTTGAGCTCGGACTAAGCATTTTAGTGTGGGTGGAGTGTAACAGGTTGACATGATGGATTCTGAGGGCCAGTGGGAATACGTTGTGGATAGGGTGCGTATGTGTGCGCGGGCCATGTGGCCTCTATAGCCTGAGGCATTCATGATTTTATGTAAGTGGCATACTGTGAGTTGTGCGGCGTGGGCTTTGAGGGAGGGGAGGCCGTATCCTAGGTCTGATGTGGGGCGGTGAAGGGCGGTGCGGGGGAGGTTACGTACCGAGGAGACGGCGGAGCGGAGAGCGCGGCAGATTTGTCCTTCGAGAGTGTCGAGTTGGGAGTCCGTGAAGAGGCCGAGCTGGAGGGTAAAATGTTTTCCGATGAGGAGGCCACGGATGACTCTGATTCTGCGGGATTGAGTTAGTGGGGAGGTGGAAAGGGCGGTGATGAGGGATGCAGTGGTACGTTTGAGTTCGTGCCAATGTCTGGTGAAGGTGAGGGAGGTGTTTAGTTCTACCCCTAGGACGCGGTATGTGTCCCTGGGGCCAATGGAGGGGATGGGGGCCGGGGTGGAGTTTAGGGAGATGAACTGTGTTTGCAGGCGGGATGCGAGGAGGGTAGTGTTGGCGCGGGTGAGGGCGTTGCCTGTACGCCAGAGGGCGCCGGTGATGCAGCATTTGCGGATGTTGACCGTCATACCGGTGTAGGCGCTGAAGAGGGAGAGTTTTCTGAGCTGGATGGTCATGTTGGGGGTCGAGCCCGTAGCGAGGCTGAGGTCGTCGGCGAAGCCGTGTCCTGGGTATGTGGCTGTGGGTTCTGTGGGGTCAACGTTAGTGGTGGGGGGGCCTGGGCGGTAGCCCCGGCTTCCCACCGTGAGCCAGCGAAGGAACGGTTCAAGGAAGAGGGTGAATAGGAAGGGGGAGAGGGTGTCGCCCTGGAGGGTTCCTCGATTGATGTCGATGGAAGGGGTGGGGCCGTGAGGAGTGATATATGATGTGGTTGAGACCCCGTATAGTTGTTCGCATGTATCGACAAAGGTGGGAGGCATACCGAGTTGACGCATGTGTTTGAACATGATTCGGTGGTCCGCGGCGTTGAAGGCGCCTTTGAAGTCCGCGTACATGACGTAGATGTCTTTGCTGTGGAGTTTCGCGTCCTCCATCGTCATAATGAGGGAGGAGAGGGCGTCGTGGATACTGCGGTGTTGTCGGAATCCGTCTTGTTGGTCGCTGAGAATGCCATGGGTTTCGGCGTACTTCGAGCCTGCATCTTTGATTAGTGCTGTCCATAGTTTAAGGAGGTTGTTCATGAGGGCGATAGGGCGGTAGTTATCGAGGAGGGAGGGGTCGCCTTTTTTATGTAGGAGGCATGTTGTGCTGTGGCACCAATCAGGAGGAGTGTAGGATTTGTGTGCTAGGAGGGAGAGGAGAGAGAAGAGGGCGGAGCGGGTCGCCGGGGGTAGGAATTTGATTATTTCATTGGGGATACCGTCGGGGCCGGGGGCTTTGCCGGTGCCTAGGGAGTTGAGGGTTTTATCGAAAGTGTCGCGGGTAATCATGTCGGCAAGGGTGAGAGAGGGGTCTCCGCGGGGTTCGATGGTAAAGTTGTCGGGGTTGTTAGGGAGTTCCCATGGGGGGGTGGGTAGTTCGGGTGGGGTGGCGCAGCCGAGTTCGCTAGCGAAGTGAGAGTGTACCGCGTCGATGACGGCGGAGGGAGAGGATGCGGTGGTTTTATCGGGTTTGGTAATGCGGTGGAGGGTGGAGGTGGTGCCGGCGGGGGGTAGGAGGCCGCTTTTAATTTTCAATCGGCGGTGGGAGAGTTTGGGGCAGGTGTCGTAGGCCACATTGGCTCGAGTTTTTATTTTCTTTATTTTATTCGTGGTGGTGTCGTGAAGGAGCTGGCGGATGCGTGCTTGGCACTGTTGTTTGATGGCGTCAGGGGAGAGATATTCCGTTGTGTTTAATAGGGCTTGGGCGATGGGAAGGGGGCCGTTGTTTTTGCTGCATTTACGGAGTTTGAGTATTTGAGTGCGTGTTTTATTTGTGCCTTGCCAGGTGTGCGGGGCATTGCTACCGCTGGATGAGAAGACTATATCTTCGGGATAGAGGGAGTGGTATGTGTGGGAGTGAAGGGATTTATTGAGGGGGTCGGAGTAGAGTTCTGTCTGGATGCGGAATGTGTGACGGAGGGCTGTGAGGAGGTCTTCTCTGGTGGCCCATCTATTTCGGGTGGTGGTGGCGGGCGTGGGTGAGTGGATTTCTGAGCGGGAACCTAGACGGGTGAGGAGGTGATAGACCTCCTCTTCGAACGTATGCTGCGAGAGGTCGGGGCGAAAGAGTTGGTAGAGGTGGCGGACGCGGGGGCCGTTAAGGGTAGTGACTGCGCGGCCGTCGGGAGTGCAGAGTATGGTGGTGTCGTGGAGTGATGGGTGTGCGTGGATAGCGAATTTACCGGTAGGGAGCATGTCGAGGTCGGGGTTGATGGGGTCATGGTTGAATGTGATAAGTGGGTGTGACCACGGAGGGGGTCCGGGTTTTGGCAAAATGGGTGTGGTGGAGGGGACATAGCCGGAGTTAAATGCGGTAAGGGCGGTGGGGCCGGAGGGGGTCTCACTGATGGTGTCGTGGAGTTGTAGGCACGGGGCCCACTGCACTTCGTGGAGGCGGGTAAGGTCGTGTCGTTGGCCGCGAGCGCACCACTCGCACTGCCATGTGGTGGGTCCTTGAGCTGGGCGACATTGGGAGTGTATGGCATAGTGCGGGCATGTGCAGCAGGTGGAGGAGGGTTCTGTGTGCAGGGGGTCATGACAGATGGAGCATGTGGTGGGGGAGGGGGAGGGGAGGCATACCGATGTGGGAGTGGAGGAGATGAGGCGGAAGCCGTCGTCGAGTTGTAGCTGAATGTCCCATTCCGTGAGGTGTTCCGGGGCCCATTCGACCATGTACTGCGTTTGGCCGTATTCTGTGTCTTTGTGTTTGGAGATGATGCGTGTTACGTCGCAGGGGGGGTAGTGGTGGTCGGAGGGGGTGAGGTATTCTGTGTCTAAGTGTGTGGTGGGTGCGGTGGGGGTGGAGTGAGTGGTGTGGGAGGTGCAGATGCCGGATTGGAGGGTGGGGGGTGAACGGGGGAGGTGAGGGGAGAGGAGGGGGATCCACGAGGGATGTATAGTGGTGGGGGGGGATGCTTGGTTGGTATTGAGGCTTGTGATGGGGAGGCGGTTGTGTATAGTATCGAGGGGTTCGGTGAGGATTGCTGCGAGGAGGCGGATGGGAACTGAGAGGGGGGTGGTGGACCCCGTGAGTGTGGTGATGGATTTGCATGATTTGAGGATGAAGGAGGATGAGGTGGCTCTGAGGAGGACTTGTGGCCATGTGGTAATGTTGCTTTTCCAGAGGGGGGTGAGGCGGGGTAGGAGGGAGGCGTGTGTTTTGCGGGGGGAGAAATCGCAGTAGGCTTGTTTGTATGTGTGAGGGTCGGTGATGTGTGTGGCTTTGTCCCGGAGTGAGGTGAGGAGGGCGTTGTCTTGAGTGGTGAAGTGGGCACGGATTGTGGAGGCGATAGGGTTGGTGAGGGAGAGTGGGGGAATGTTGTGGAATAGGGTGCCCGCATCGCGTTGAGCTCGGACTAAGCACTTTAGTGTGGGTGGAGTGTAACAGGATGACATGATGGATTCTGAGGGCCAGTGGGAATACGTTGTGGATAGGGTGCGTATGTGTGCGCGGGCCATGTGGCCTCTATAGCCTGAGTTATTCATGATTTTATGTAAGTGGCATACCGTGAGTTGTGCGGCGTGGGCTTTGAGGGAGGGGAGGCCGTATCCTAGGTCTGATGTGGGGCGGTGAAGGGCGGTGCGGGGAAGGTTACGTACCGAGGAGACGGCGGAGCGGAGTGCGCGGCAGATTTGTCCTTCGAGAGTGTCGAGTTGGGAGTCGGTGAAGAGGCCGAGCTGGAGGGTAAAATGTTTTCCGATGAGGAGGCCACGGATGACCCTGATTCTGCGGGATTGAGTTAGTGGGGAGGTGGAAAGGGCGGTGATGAGGGATGCAGTGGTACGTTTGAGTTCATGCCAATGTCTGGTGAAGTTGAGGGAGGTGTTTAGTTCTACCCCTAGGACGCGGTATGTGTCCTTGGGGCCAATGGAGGGGATGGGGGCCGGGGTGGAGTTTAGGGAGATGAACTGTGTTTGCAGGCGGGATGCGAGGAGGGTAGTGTTGGCGCGGGTGAGGGCGTTGCCTGTACGCCAGAGGGCGCCGGTGATGCAGCATTTGCGGATGTTGACTGTCATGCCGGTGTAGGCGCTGAAGAGGGAGAGTTTTCTGAGCTGGATGGTCATGTTGGGGGTCGAGCCCGTGGCGAGGCTGAGGTCGTCGGCGAAGCCGTGTCCTGGGTATGTGGCTGTGGGTTCTGTGGGGTCAACGTTAGTGGTGGGGGGGCCTGGGCGGTAGCCCCGGCTTCCCACCGTGAGCCAGCGAAGGAAAGGTTCAAGGAAGAGGGTGAATAGGAAGGGGGAGAGGGTGTCGCCCTGGAGGGTTCCTCGATTGATGTCGATGGAAGGGGTGGGGCCGTGAGGAGTGATATATGCTGTGGTTGAGACCCCGTATAGTTGTTCGCATGTGTCGACAAAGGTGGGAGGCATACCGAGTTGACGCATGTGTTTGAACATGATTCGGTGGTCCGCGGCGTTGAAGGCACCTTTGAAGTCCGCGTACATGACGTAGATGTCTTTGCTGTGGAGTTTCGCGTCCTCCATCGTCATAATGAGGGAGGAGAGGGCGTCGTGGATACTGCGGTGTTGTCGGAATCCGTCTTGTTGGTCGCTGAGAATGCCATGGGTTTCGGCGTACTTCGAGCCTGCATCTTTGATTAGTGCTGTCCATAGTTTAAGGAGGTTGTTCATGAGGGCGATAGGGCGGTAGTTATCGAGGAGGGAGGGGTCGCCTTTTTTATGTAGGAGGCATGTTGTGCTGTGGCACCAATCAGGAGGAGTGTAGGATTTG
>JAPMLY010001259.1:0-20712 GCA_026401115.1 Tetraselmis chui
TTGGTAACAGCGCGCAGGGGCGCATGCAGCGCAGACAAAGGGACTATTGTAGAGACTATCTAAAGACTTCGACTGGAGTATGCGATCGCACACGATAATGCTTTGGTATATAATACTACCGAGCCAACTAATAATTTAGGCAGAACGTGTGCATATGGCGTTACGGCTCGCACTATAGGGTCAGTAAATGTGCTATACATGAACATGTGCGGCATGGTTCACGCGTTTGGATCCCACTCGACCCTAAACTATCGATCCTCGACCGGAGCTGTTCAAAACATATCATCCCACGACTCCTACACTTTCAACCATTGGACAACGGCAGCAGCTTGCGGGAGCTCATTCATCGCGCTGATACATGATAACAGATACGCTGAGAATTCATTCGTTACACTGTGGAACGCGGCGGCGCGCGTTATCGAGACATAGAAAACTCATGACTATGGAGTGCCTTGTTTCGCAGAGCCCACTGCTAATAGTCGATCATCTAAACCCACCAGTAAATAACGCCTTTGATATCCGTGATCATCTCCCAGCAGTCATGTTGAAGCCTCAGCGCAATAGGATATATTCGGCCTTCTCGGCACAAGGCCATGCGGAAGGTGGTAATTTCGTTTGTAATTGCGTCCACGCTACGACATACATCAGGTCGCGGTCGTGGTGATCAGCAGTTTACGACGGCTCGTGAGGGATGGTCGTATATAGTTCTCAGGAAAAAAGTAGACAACATGTATATGTATACCTCAATTACGTTGATATATAAGCAAGGTAAGAGTAACCGTGTACCGTCGCGTTATTATATATGTGGCCGACACCTGATGAATGACGATGAGATATATAATCGGTAGCTTTCTGTATTGACTCTAAATTCTCTTTGATGTGAACTCGACACTCAGGTGCAAATGATGTCGCCAACGCCTTCGCGTCCTCCGTCGGCGCCAAGGCCATCACAATCAAACAAGCGCTCCTCATCGCCGCCATTTTTGAGTTCGGGGGTGCGGTCCTCCTCGGATCCCACGTCACCGATACCGTCCGCAAGGGCATCGCCGACTACACCGCCTTCATCCACGCCCCTGAGCTCTACATGTACGGCATGCTGAACGTGCTGCTGGCTACCGGTACCTGGCTCATCCTCGCGTCATACTGGGAGCTCCCCGTCTCGACCACCCACTCCACCGTCGGTGGCGTCATCGGAATGGCTGTCACCGCCTACGGCTCCTCGGCTGTCGTCTGGTACGAGCCCTCTGACTCCTTCCCTTACATGGAGGGCGTCGCCGCTATCGTGCTGTCCTGGATCATCTCCCCCGTTCTTTCCGGCATATTCTCCGCTGTTCTCTTCGGCACGGTTCGCGCCACCGTACTCCGCAGCCAGAACAGCTACGCCCGTTCCTGGTGGGTCTTCCCCATCTTGGTCTTAATCACCGTGTTCGTCAACGCCTACTTTGTCATCTACAAGGGCGCCGGCTCCAAAACCGACAACCTCCCCATAACGACCGCGCTGTGGATCTCCGCCGTCGTCGCTGTCGTCGCATCGATAATCGTAATCGCCGCTGTGATCCCTTTACTGAAGAGGAGGATCGCCAAGCAAACCGAGGACGCTGAGGCGATCAAGCACAAGGCCGCCATGGCGAAAGACGAGGCCGCCGAGGCTGGACAAAAGCCATCGCAAGAGGTCACTGCGGTCGACGACCTCTCTGTCATTCGCTCCCCAATGCACGCCAAGTGGGAGTCCATGAAGCAGATCGGCATATCTTTATCCAAGGGCGCCACCCACGACGTGCACGAGGCCATCGACACGGACGAGGACGTGCACGCCATCCACGAGTTCTCCGAGAAGTTCGACCCCAAGACGGAGGAGTCCTTCAAGTACCTGCAGGTCTTCACCGCCATCTGCGACTCCTTCTCCCACGGCGCCAACGACGTCGCAAACTCCATCGGCCCCTTCGCCGCCATCTGGGCCATCTACCAGTCGGAGGGGATCGCCAAGAAATCCGCCGTCCCGGTATGGATCCTGGTGTTGGGAGGCTTTGGTATCGTGCTGGGGTTAGCCACCTACGGCTACAAGATCATGTGCGCCATCGGAGTCAAAATGTGCCGGATCACTCCCTCGCGTGGCTTCGCCATCGAATTGGGCGCGGCCATTGTGATCGTGGTGGGCTCGCAGCTGGGCATCCCGCTCTCCACCACCCACTGCCAGGTCGGCTCCACCATTGGCGTGGGGCTACTGGAGAGCGTGAAAAAGGGCGTCAACTGGAAGCTGGTCGGTCGTGTCGTGGTCGGGTGGGTTATGACGCTCATCGTGGTGGGTCTCACCACATCTGCGCTGTTCGCGCAAGGAGCCTACGCGCCGTCGATCATCAACGTTAACGAGCGTAACTACCTGCAGACGGGAATACAAGGTAACGTGGGCGCGATGACCGTCGCGCTGAACCAGACGGTGTACCTCGAGTCCGACTGGAATCTGAATGCGACGCTGGAGCACAACGCGGAGTGGCTTGTGAACATGACCGTGGGCCCGCTCTACTCGCAGCACGTGCCCGTCGAGGACTCCGTCACTCTGCTGTCGAACGCGACCTTCACTACGCTGTGCGCCCTCGTGCCGCTGTCCGGAGGTGAGCTGTCAGTCGTCACACTCGACAAGGGCTCCATCTTTTACGGTATGACATAGGACTCTTAGATAATGGACGCACAGGCAGTAACGCGACCAGTACCAGTCAGAGCACGACATGATGAAACATGGAGTAGCAATGGCCGAATAGTGATAGCAGATGACAGAAAATACTAATAGTAGACATAACAGCTGCTGTGTGGGAGCGTGTTAATACTTGGCGAAGTAATCAGGTGTCGCGTTGAAGATAATTTTAGGTCGTTAATTAGCAGTTTTTTGCCGCAGACGGCATACGTCGCTGAGTCGTCACACTACTGCAGCTCCGAAGTAGTCGAAGAGCTGACACAGGGCCTTTAATGAACAGCTCATAGTTGGCATCGTGATGGACCTAAATTGCCACATATATATGTATCATACATCATCATATGTCGGGGGGGTGTATCGGAAAACATTCATAGGCACATGGTGCAAGCTGCTAATTTCGAGGGTCATGTACTCCACACACACCCTGTGCAATCGAACTCCTGCGCAATCGAATCTCTTTACACGACAGCTAATTTGATGACATGTTAAACTGGTCTCTGATACTAAGTATCCCCTTTATCATGTTAATGTAACCAAAAACAGCAAGTACACTTCACATGTGTTTGTTCACGACCTCTTCGAGTATTCGCCGAATATCATCCTCATGTGCAAACAAATGACTGAATGTATAGCAACTGCGACATGGGCGCGGGGACGGATGGGCTACAGCTGCACCATCGGGACTATGTTTCGCTCGACGGACATAGCCGAGTCGGCTCCAACTATGTGGCTCTTTATTTGACCTTGTTTTTTAAGTCGCCTCACATGAGACGCGGAAAGCACACCAACGACGCCCACACAAACGAGGCACAGGCTCGGCAGCGCATTGGCTAGCATTATCGACGTCGTTGACGAGCAGCCGCTACAGACTTGACGACCGCTGGCGGTCGCCCACACAAGCGACTCGGCGATGGGAGTCAAGCCGCCAAATACGGCGAAGGCGACGTTGTAGGCTAGGCCCATTCCGGCGGCACGGTCCCGCGTCGGAAACATGTCGGCGAGATACGACGCATACACTCCACCCTTTCGCCAACGACGAGGACAAAGCGCATCGAAATCGTCAGTGAACAACCATGCTGCTGGCCAGTAGAACTGTAGGAAGGGGCCCCCTTCCTACATAGCATCCATCTGGTATTGAGAGCGGGACCAGTTAAGAATTGAGAATAATCAGTAGGGATTGACACTGACATAGTAACATTAAGTGCACATGAGCATTTACTAGACACTCGTGCACCCATCAGCTGGACTCGTCGTCACGATATGAAATAAACTCAAAATAAACGAGGACGGACGTAACGAACCAATAAATGATGATTCACTCATACTGAATGAGTACAATGACAAGTCAGTAGCTGGTGCATAGCCGGCACTTGTTGTAAATTATTTACATATGTTAATTTTGGAATGAATCAACACACTACAAAAATGCGGACCAGGTGTTTAGCTGTTTGTTGTTGGTACCTGAGCCGATGGGGCAGATAGTAACATATCACGAAAAACACTATGCAGCGCGCCGGGAGGGTGAGCGCACCTGCGCCGCCAGCACGCAAGCCATGAGAACGACGGAGAAAAAAGCCAGGCTGATCGATGTCACCGCGCAGAGCCACAATGGGAAGGCGAGCAGAGAGACGAGGAGGGCGCCGATGAGGATGAGGACGTCCAGGCCATAAGCATCTGCCAGCGCGCCTGCCACGGGAGAGACGGCGATGCCGACGAGGGTCCCAGCTGCAGACAGGGAGGCGCCCATGGCGACGCTGTAAAGACCCGTCGTGGAGGTGAGAAAAGTAGGGAAGAAGAGGAGGCCGCCGTATGCTGCGGCAGGGTTTGGCGCGATAGCGAGCAGCCCAAAAACTATTGGCCGCCACTGCTTTGCCAATCGGCCGCCGCTCTCGGACGCCGACTTGGCTGCCAGCTTCATCGACCTTTTACTTCCCGTCGTCGTCGCCATCTCTCGCTGCACCGCCGCCTCTTGCTCAAATACCTGTTCCTCGCCAGGCACATAAAGATCAATCGAACGAGTTTTAGGATTCATAATAACGAAACATGACAGCCGATGCAGCGAACAGACCACAGTATTCAGTCGAGACGGACGCTTGCACGACCCGCCCGTTATCGCGTGCTTGTAGCAGAGTAAGCCAAGAGAATGGTCGAGCAGTTCCGTGAATTCAAAGGTGCAAATGTAATAAGATGTTCGGGAGATAGATAGGTAATTGGTGTGTGTGTGTGTGTGTGTGTGTGTGTGTGTATGTGTGTTCCTCTCTCCCTCTGTGAGTGTGAGTGTGTTGTGTGGGGCAAGATAGATAGAGAAAGAGAGTGAGTGTGTGTGGGCGAGTGTTATGGTGTGTGTGTGTGTGTGTGTGCGTGTGTGTGTGTGTGTGTGTGAGTGAGTGTGTGAGTGAGCGCCTGGGTGAGTGATTGCGTGTGCGAGTGAGTGTGCGTGTGTGAGAGAGTGAGTGAGTGAGTGTTAGTGTGTGCGGGTGTGTGCATGTTTGTGTGTGTGTGTTTGTGAGAGAGAGCAAGTGTGTGTATGTGTGTGTGTATGTGTCTATCTATGAAAGAGAGACAGAGGACGTGTGTGAGTACGTATGTGTGTGTGTGTATAGGTGAGTGAGTGCGTGTGAGAGTGATTGCATGTGTTTGTGTGTGGGTTGGTGTGTGCCTGTATGTCTGTGAGCGAGCGAATGTGTGTGTGTGTGTGTGTGTGTGTGTGTGTGTGAGTGAGAATGAGTAATTGAGTGTGCGTGTGAGTGAGTGTGCGTCTGTGTGTGAAAGAGAGTGTGTCTGAGTGATTGAGTGTGCGTCTGCGTGTGCGTAAGTGTTAGTATGTGTGCATGTTTGAGAGCTTGAGTGAATGTGCGAGTGAGAGTGTGTGTGTGTGTGCATGCGAGTGTTTATGTGTGGGTGAGTGTGTGTGGGTGCGTATGCTAGTGAGTGTCTTTGTGTGTGTATGAATCTGTGTCAATGTATGAGTGTGAGTGAGAGTTGGCGTGTGTGAATGAGCGAGTGTTTTGAGTGAGTGTGTGTGTGTGTGTGTGTGTGTGTGTGTGTGCGTGTGTGTGTGAGTCAGAGAGAAAGTGTATGTGTCTCAGTGCGAGTGTGTGTGAGTGAATGAGTGTGTGTCAGTGAGTGCGAGTGTGTATCTATGTGTGAGTGAGATACAGTGTGTGTGTGTGTGTGTGTGTGTGTGTGTGTGCGTGTGTATGTGTGTGTGAGTGAGTGAGTGAGTGAGATAGAAAGTGTGTCTGTGTGTGTGTGTGTGTCTGAGTGCGAGTGTGTGTTTGTGTGTGTGTGTGTGTGCGATTGAGTGTTTGTGCGTGAGTGCAAGTGTGTGTATTTGTGAGTGGATGATTTAGCGTGTGTGTGTGTGGGGGGGGTGACTGTGTGATTGAGCGTGAAGGTGTGTGAGCGAGTGCGTGTGTGTGTGTGTGTGTGTGTGTGTGTGTGTCTGTGAGTGGTCGAGAGTGAGAGAGTGTGTGATTGTGTGTGCATGCGTGAGAGTGAGAGTGTGAGTGCGCACGCGCGCGTGTGTGTGTCTGTGTGGTTGTGTGTGGTTGTGAGTGATTGTGCGTGAGCATATGAGTGAGTGTGTGAGTGTGTGTGCGTGCGTGTACGTGTGTATGTGAGTGTGCATGTGTGTGTGCGTGTGCGTGTGTGCGCGCGCGTGTGTGTGAGTGAGTGTGAGTGTGTGTGTGTGTGTGTGTGTGTGTGTGTGTGTGTGTGTATGTGTGTGTGTGTGTGTGTGTGTGTTTGTGACAGACATAGGCGAGGGGGGGGGGGAGGGGGGGATGAGGGCACCTCAGTTTCTGGTAGTTGTTTTCGCAGCACGAGGATGCCGAGGCCGAGAGGGAGGGCCGTGAGGAAGGGCAGCCGCCAGCCGTGCGACAGGTAAGCCGCCTCCGACATGCAAGTGGCGATCAGAAAGGTGACCAGACTTGCGAGAAGGATGCCACAGTAGACTGCAGATGCGAATAAGCTTGTGCCCGTCAGCGCCACCGTCTCCTGCACACACCATCAGTGGACCAATACACCAGCCATATTTTCAATACCGTGAGTACTACGAACGTCCCATAACAACAGGCCAGTGACGGATGGGAAAATATAGCAGTGTTATGTGTGCTTCATAGCTCAGCGTCACGAGAATACAACGGGTAATGGAATGACGACATGAATGAGTATGGATGTTGAATGATGTAGTTGTACCCCACCTTACAGCTGCGTTCGATGCTGTACACCACCGCAGCTGGACCCTCCCCACTGACAAACAGCCCCTGAGCCGTCTTGAGCAGCAGCAGCATGTAGGGAGAGACGCCCGACCATCGCGCACCGGTGGGAAGGCATCCGATCAACGTTGTGGCGGCAGACATACCTGCAGGAAGAGCAGCAGCAGCGCACTACTCAGGTGGTGATGTATCATGTCACTAGCGGAATGATCCAATGGGGCAGAGAAGGTTTCACGAATGATCGTGCGGATGGCATGGGTGCCGTGGGACGAATTGGCAATCATTCCTCACCGATGATTGTGGCCAGCATGCTGCTGCGTCGTCCGAACGTATCCGCCACCCAGCCAAACAGGAAACCGCCCACAGGGCGCACCAGAAAGGTGCAAGCATGGCCGACCCACACCTGTAAAGCATTCAGCAGCTGGTAGGTGAAATTGGGCGGTGGATAAGGAGGGAGGGCGAAGGGGCGGGAGACGTTGAAAGAAGGAGAGCAAATGACGGATCAGTAAGTGACGGGTTAAGGCCTGTAGGGGAGTGGGCAGAACAAAGGTAGGGAGTGAGGCTGTGAGGAGGAGATACGCACTGGTGAGGGGCTGTGATACTGGGCTAGAGTGGTGGGTGTGGGATTGAGACAGTGAGTCAATGGATGTATTAGGAGAGTGAGTGCGTGGAGTGCGAGTGTGTGTTGATGGCCAGAGAGGGAGTAACGCAGATGGGCATGGGTGCATTGGTAGGTATGGGCGCTGAGGCGACGACCCACCCCCAAGGTGTGCCATAACTGGCTGCTTCCGCCCTGTGAGAAGAAGTTACGGTTGAGTGCTGGCCCTGCGTTTATGTAAACCATCAACTCGTAAAACTCCATAACGCTCCCTAGATACGCCGGCCACACACGACGTGCGCTGGCCACGCATAGCTGCCGGTACTCCACTAGGCTTCTCCTTCTCCCCCACTACACACGAGCGTGAATACGGAAAGTAAGACGTCAGCGCTGAGCTCGGTCTGATACTCCACGCCGCAAGACGAAAGCCGTAAATCATTTACGCGTTTATTTACTTTGAGCGACCGACCTGCCCGTAACCGCTCACCGACAACAGCCCCGCGTCTTCCCCTTCACCCCTCTCCAGCAGGCTCGCCTCCGCCCCTCGCAAAAGGTTGTCATCAATCGGCTCGTGCTTGACGTCAACGAGCGGAGTTACGCCTGCCTCAGCCGCGGGCCCGGTGCTGTTGCGTGCGTCATTTACAATTGCGGCGCGAGAGTTGGTTTCCGAGCCGAGACTGAAATCCGCCATCGCTGCCTCGCCTGACTCGATCCTTACCTAGCTTGTGTTACAACGTTGACAATGCTTCGACGGTAGAATTTAAGAATAACTACGTCGACACCCGCACAACATGACTTTGTGGCTGGCCGGCACCTCCGGAGCAGTTAACCAGTCGCACGTCTCGTCGCTTCATCGACGGAAGCACCAGCCGCTCATGTGTCACGTGACCACGGCGGCGCAATTTCTTTCTGTCCGCGCGCAACCGCGCGCGTGCGACATCGAGCATCCATCATGCCTTCGGGTACTGCACCATCCATTACGGGTATAAATACGGAGCGTACCTGTAAAAAATCCACAACTACAGTGAGGTGTTGATTACCTGTCCAGAAAAGTTGGTTACAAGAAAAAACTAGATGAGCACGGACAGGGAAAGTGGGAGGGGAAACAAAAGGGCAAGAGTGACAAGAGGATCACGGAATCCAAAGCACGGCAAAAGGAAAGCACTACATTGTGCACAAACCTAGCAGATTGAACTAAGGAAACTCCTAGGCCGCGCCGAGAATGCAACACGTGGAGGCGACAAGCGGCGCCTCACGCACCGCTCGAGGAAACACGAGGACGCTTGCGGCCCATGGCGCGGGTGAAGAGCGCCGTAGCAGGAGAAGGCATCCCGGCCGAGGGAGAAGCGGCCTCGACGCCGTCCGCAGCGGCGGACAAACCGCGCAAGACGTTGTCCGCGTGAGCAACATGTCCAGAAAGCTCATTTTATAGTGGAATGATGAAAGGTAAAATGTCGGGCGGAAAGCGTGCAGAGGGAAAGAGTGAAACCAGGGTCAGAGAAGCTTTCCACAATACACACTAGGGTAGGCAAAAGGTTTAAAAATAATGACGACAGCCAAGACGCAATACTCCATATGCTATGGATTCGACACATTAGCGCGATATCAACATGAGCGGCGGCCCCACCCCGCTAGACCGAGCCGTGGCGTCAAATATAGAGCGCGGCCATTCGCCTCCTAATGCCAGACTGCGAACATAATTCAAAGTTCTTGCATGTGCTCGTTACTAATTCAATGCGTACTTTTCCATCGGAAGGACGTACTTGCGGTTACGCCGCCACTGCAACAACTTTAGGACATTGTACAATATTGTACTACTAGTACCTCCCAATACATATAATACGCACATATACACCAAGTGGCTACACGACACCATGGTATGATTTCCCGAGATATACAAGCTACGTCGTTAGTAATTTGGGACCGTTAGGAGAGCCCTAATAACGCGCAATCCACAAGGAGCATGCGATACCATATGGAGGTAGTTGGGTAAGACCTACATTTAATTCTAGTGCAGTGGAGGGAGGTGATTGACACCATAATACTTTCTCGCTTTAATTACACTCTATTGTTCACGCTAAACAATAAGACCTATTTAATCTCTCCAAGTGCACTCCAAGTACTCGTCTCAATAGGGTAATGGGTTCGCTCATGATTGCTTCGTCGACTTCAGTCTTACGCCCCGCTAACGATAGGGGGGGGCGAGGCGGGGGGGCAAGCACGCGCTTGCGACCCAACGCCCCGATGAATAAAATTGTGGCAGCGGAGACATAGCATCCCAAGAAACGGGGGAGCGGAGCGCGCGGGGTGCTCTCCGTGGCAAGAGAGTAATAGACCAACGCAAGCAAGACATCCGCGTGCGCAACACGCATGGCGAATTATGAAACCTTCTACTCCACGAGGCCAAAAAATGCCCACATGCAGTCCTTTACATGTGAACTGCTGGTGCATGGCCAACGCCGCAAAATATGCCGTCACCCGTTCCCTTGCTAATAATACGACAAAATTAGTAACCGCAAACGGAGTTATCAAATACGAACTGGAACTTAAGTCACGACTACCCCACTCCCTATTCACCCCTCCGAGTACTACTTGTCAAGCTTTGTTTACATAAATGCTGCGAACGATCCGCCGTAGTGGATATTCAAAAGCCATACACTCCGGAAAACCATGTGTCTAGAGAATTTTCTCGCTTCTCTCTCGCTTCACATTCCATGGCAGTTCAAAACAATCACTTCTTATAGGAGGCCGTCATAGCCATTGGGAGCTTCAACATGGAAGCATGTGGGACTTGTGAGAACCTCGACGTCAGTCTTGACTGCGGTGTAGACCTCAAAAGGGATTTTTGCATGCAAGGACCTTCATCAACCAAGAGCCAAACATATGTATGAGCAAAATATAGCATGTGCCCAACATCCGGACCTGGTGGTTCACGAGTACAGTTGGCTGCGCAAAACTCACCCAATATTTCTACGACAAGTATAGCTTGAACCCAAGTAAGGGGGTAAGAATAATACATCGTGAAGAGTGTCATTCCAAAGGTGTCGCAAACAACAACGCGAATCACCGTGTTGTGGAGCGCATGGTTTTTAATTCACTGAGCTTGCCCAAGCAAACAACTTGTAGTTAGTGGTATAGGTGGATGATTGTTGCAATCACTAGTGAATAGAAATGCTGATCACAATTTGTACAAACATCTAGTTAACTACATATGTGATGGAAAAATGAAAGGAACTAACAATGATGGAGCTCTCCTACACTCCTCCACAGAAGTCCGGACATGCATTATGTTAAACATAAGCTAGTCAAGAACACGCTCCCCTCTCACCACGTCAAGCACGACGGCACCCGAGTACCACCAAATTGTAGGAGAGCCACGAAGCAAGCAGTAAGCCGTCATCCGGGGTGGTCAAACCTCGGCTTAAAGCGGGTGTTGTCGGTGGAGTTTGTCGAATTAAGCCCGTAAATTCCGATGAAATTGTCTGAACTACACACGTCGTTCTCAGTGCAACACTTGGGCATTGCTCAAGCGCTCATACCAAGCTGCACTTTACTCCGTGTTCAACATAACTATATTTTTAGGGACGTTTTTGAGGGGGTTTGAAGGCGTGGGTGCCGTGTTCAATGCGCGAGGCTTGGTTTGCGGGTGTCTGAATATAGCACGGAAGTTCACGCCGCAGGCACGGGTGGTGTTTTTGGAAAGCAAGCGAGCAAGAACGCACATGAAGCAGGTGTGGTTAAGCATTGTACGCTCTAAACATGCGAGGGAGATTGGCTTAGGGGAGAGGCGAGGTCCAGCTTGGCCGCTAGGGACGCATCTCGTTGACGGTGGTGTTTCAAGTACTTGGGTATGTGCTTATGCCACCCACACCCGCCCCACGCGTGGCACACATCGGGAACTAGGCTCGGAAAACAGCAGGAATGAAGAATTGGTAAACATAGGTCGACAAACCCCGCACGAATCGCCTCATGAGGTGAGCCGAATTCGACGGGTGTTGCTTCGTACTCGCACGGGCTCAGCTTTGCCGGAACAATTCGGATTTGAAATAGTTTACAAAACATGTGTTTAAAAGTTTGGGCTTCAAAAAAGATGCGTTAGACGCACATTAAAAAAATGCGTCCAATAGTACCTATTTGAAAACGTTTTGGCCATATATTGAGTAAGTTATGGTCGTTTGAACATCGTGGCTCAACCGCTCAAGGCACCTTGCCCTTGGGTTGTACGCATGTCGGTGGTAAGTCAACATACGCGATTTCGTGCGTTTCCCCCGCAGCGCCCTGCCCAACACCTCCTCTCTTCGTCGCCTATGCATTGTATTTGCGCGACCGTCGCATTAGCATTCATATTGCGGCGTTGTGGGCCCGTTACTCTTTTCGTCTAACCAGCTCGGCGAGTGTTTGAACGAGCGTGCCGCACGGGTGCGGGCGCGATAACCCCAAGTACATAAGCCCGACAGTGCTCGAATTCGCCCCATGTAGCTGTCGGCGCATTTCGTCCTGGGCGCCAAAGCATAACATAGGATTTCAGGAGATATAGTCAATAAAATCGACGCATGGTTACATTTTTAACTTGCGAAGGTGCGAAATCTTGTCCGGACTTTTGTGGAGGAGTGTAGGTAAGGCACTGCGAATATCCGTGGAAAAAATGTTGAAGTTTTAATGAAAGATACTATCAATATCACACTGTACTTACATTATATGTATTACGAGCACTCCACCTCTCGGCAAACATGTAATGCATGGGGGAGTGCGAACCATCATTGTTTATCAAATTTATACTTATCTTGTTATTTCGATTCATATATACACTCTTCCTATAAAGTCCGTTACTAGCGGCACGCATTTAATTACCCGCCACGCACTGCCGCGATGGCCATGCAACTCGATTGGGGGGTAGAGTAATGATTTTTGAACAACACACCACGGCGCGTTGCTCACTGACGTGAGCAACTTTATCGGCACGCCCCAATTGTTGTGGGCTCACGCGTTGGAACTGCGGCATATTTTGCACGCCGAAAATCGTGCATGTGCAGGTTATGCACGCCTCCATCCGTGACTCGGTACACGTAGTGTCGCGACAAGCCGGGAAACTAGTCGACACTGGGTTCTTAGCATGTTTGCACAATTGCACGAGTATCCGCCAAGTGTGTTGCGCCCGGCCGTCTACATAGCGGCGACACCGAGAATAGCATGTCGTGTGCACTAGGTTTTCTTGCCACGTGCCCGGAAATACAACCAAGGAGCACGGGCTAGGGACCAATTGGGCTTGAGGGGCGGTTGAGTGAAAGCACCCTAGCGCGTGGATCGCTGGCCTTAGAAGCTTGCGCATCGCCGGGCGTGAAAAATGGCGGGGAGCTTTCAAAGTACCCTAGCACGGGCCTTTATTTGGCCTACGGCAAATGGCCCGGCACCATGCCATCATGGGGCATGAAATGGGCAACGCCGTGAGTAGAAGAAATGTAGAGCGCTGATTGTTGAGCGTATTGGCGGGGCGGGTGTGTACGTACTACATGCCCAAGGGTTGCTAGACCCGCGGGAATGTGGCGGATTTTGAAACCCTAAAAAAATTTGTCTGTACGAGGGCCTGGATGACATCGGACGGCGGATTTGACAGCTCATTTTGCTCGAGTCGGACACACTACGGCAAGATTAGGCTTGGTTAAGACTCCCAAGTTGTGGGTTTCCGGCCCCAATCCCACCCACGTCAAGCATCTTCACGGCACATGCTCTCACACCCACGTGCTCCCATGTGCGCGGACAACATGTTGGGATCATAAAACCGCCTATTGTGTCGCCGATTTCGGGAATATTCACGAGCCAAAGTGTGGAAAATCCGAATTCTGGGGCGCTTGAATCACGGTATGCCCCAAAATCGGGGTTAGGCCACAAACCCTAATACGTGAGATCGTAGCCGTGACGGGCCCCATTTGTGCCCCGCTCCCCCCTTATCTTCACCGTCAACACAACTTTCGGTCCGGCTTTTCAACGAGCTAAAGTGCAGTTAAACCCTAGAAACCCTACATTATAAACACCCGCCCTACGCGTAAAAGCCCTATTTCACTAGTAACGGACGTTATGGGAAGAGTGTAATTTGAGGCTCAGTAATGTTTATGTTTAATTTCCTGTGGAATTTGTTGGTTTCGACATCTCTAGGGAATGTGGTTTACCATGCCCATTACGCGTTAATTCTTTGCTGCGTCCCTCGAAAGCCGAATACGACCCATAATCTGCATGTGGTATGTATGATATTTCATGCATTTACCCTAGGGCACGTTTTGCCAAATATGTCAGCTTGCTTACAATTTGGCCAAAAGACACCCACATGCGGGGCATGGGGGGACGATTAGCGCAGGATATAGGGTTGGGTGGGTAGGTTCGCGCGAAGCCTAGATTGGCTGAGCGCGAAAGCAAAGAGTGTCTAGGTTCGTGGCTAGTTCCGGCTTATAAGGCGCGGGCTAGCTAGAGCTGACCGCTGGGGAAGTTGTTGGTCGTTGGTTGCGTCAAAGTGCCGAGGCGAGGTGGTTGCCCTGCAAGTGCGACACGCCGCTATTAACGGTAACAGTAACCGCTAGTGTCACTGTCCCGTACACATGGAAGTTGGATATGCAAACCTCTAGATTCGAATCAATCTGACCATTTACCCTAGGGCACGTTTTGCCAATAGTTTAAAACCAAAGGCTTGCACAGCCAAAATCAGTGCTGCGGGGGGGCCGGGGCCAGCCAGCCGAAGAAACGCCAAGCAACATGTACATGGGTCATGGTGGGGTCAATGTACTTTCCTTCGGTCACGGAGTTGTTCTTGGCCCATCCACCCATGTATTTGGTGAAGGGGAGGGGCGCGCCGATGCAGCTGGCAGCGGAAGCGGCCCCTTTCCGGAGGCTGTGCGATGTCCACTTGAAGCCGGCGGGCGCGGACGTGTTGACCGTGCAAAGTGAGAGGGCAAGCCAAGCGGAAGCTGTAGACGCGGCCCCCTATTCGGGGGACGCTTCAGCAGGTGAGAAGCTCCATAAGGCGGCATGGGGTGATCGCTTGTTGTAGGTCGCGCAGAAAGCGGCGCGGTGTTGTGTGTAGTAGTCCATGAGGTCGGCCAAAGGATGGGGTTAGCGGCAATAGGCACCGCAAACACGAGCTTGTCGCGGGTGTCAAGACGTTGGTCGCCTTTAGACTTGCGTGCAAACACGCAAATTTGCTGAGAGGGTTTGTCGACGGTGAGGTCACCGGTCTGGCAGCGGGCGCCGGTTTCTGCGCGACAAAAAAAGTGTAATAGACGCAAACCGCTAAGCAGGCTCGGAAACGCTCTAGCAGGGAACGGGTGGCGAGTGACCACGTGAGGCCGTCGCGTCAAATGTTGGGAGCCAATAGGATGTCGAGGGCGATTGGTGCGGGTAGCGGGAGTCGTGTGTCGGCCGGAACGAGGCGGTGTTGCAGCATTTCGAGGCCACGCCTCGCGTTGGCCAGTAGTTCGCCCACCGCGATGGGTTGGCGCTGGTGGTCGCGGAAATACTTGTTGACTGCGGAAAAGTAGGGCTGCAGCGAGCTCGCGGCTACTCTGCCTAGCAGGGCCAACCAGGCTGTGTAGCGAATCATAGTAGCCGGCGTAGCTTGTAACGGGGCAATATTTTCCTCTATACAAACGAGAAAAACTGGCGAAGCGCACTGTCGTAATTGGCGTACGTAGACGGCGCTAGCGAGTTGCTGAGTAGGGTGATGGCCGTAACCCCGAGCCTATCCGTCCCTAAGAGGGTTTGGAATGTTTCAGCAATGTCGGAGGACCAAGGGGCTTGTGCTGAGTGCGTCTGTAGGCGGTAGCGGGGTGGGCCACTACGGAGGGGGCGAATCGGCGGCGCTGTAGACCACGCCCGGGCGGGGCGTAAAGCCCGGCTTATGGCTCCGCGTCGGGTATAGAGCCATGAGGGGGTGTTAGTCGAAAGGCCACGATGCTCCACGCGGGTGGTCCGACCCCCGCGCTCTTGCCGAGCCTACCGGGAAAGAAAAGGTCGCGGGACGCCGGGAAGTGCACGGTCGCTGTTGCGAGGCGATGTAAGGCGTGGTACCACTTCTTGTTTGGCCAGTAGGGGGCGATGACGGTCGTTGGGGCTTGCGATTGGTCCAGTTTGGCGGCGAGTGCCGGTAGGGCGGTCTAGGGAGGGTTGCAGTAGTTGTTTTCGCGTCGCCAGGCCGCGTCGGGAAGGCGTAAGTAGTCGACGTCCTCGCATTGAGGGTCCCTCCATCGGGCGTTGAACCGCGGGAGATGGGTGTTTAGCATGGACGCGAACCGGTCGATAGTATGGGGGCCCCAAAGCTCCTGCAGGTGTGCGAATAGACGGGGATTGAGCTGCCAATCCTATGTGTCCAATTCGCGGCTGAGTGTGTCCGCCCACACGTTCGCGGCCGACCGGATGTAGCGCGGGTGGATGTGGATGTCGATGGTGTGGAGGAGGTACCACAAGCGACGGAGCTCGGTCGTCATGACGGGTGACCCGGAGGTAAGCTTGGTTAGGGCGGTGACCACTGCCGTCTTTTCCTCGTGTAGGAGGACTTGTCGCCCTTTCAGTTGGGGTAGAAAAGACTCGACCGCGTGTCGAACCGCGCGAAGCTCCTTCCATGTGATGTGTTGTAGCCGGTCGGTAGCGCTCCAAAAACCACGCGCTTGGTAGTTTAAGTCGTCGCCTAGAACGGCTCCTCATCCGTAGTCGCTGGAGTCAGCGTGGAGGTAGGCGGTCTCGATGGGCTTGTAGATGGACCGACCGTTGTTTTGGTTTGGCACCGTACGCCACCCCTCGAGGTCGCGTCGTAGCTGACGGGTGAGTCGCACACGTCCCCCCCATTCAGTGCGTGTGGGCAAAACGTTGTGTAGCTCGCGTAAAAATAAGGGTGCGGGCGCAATACTTGGAGAGGTTGGACTTAGGTGGTTCACGGTCTAGCCCTAACTTGTAAGTTCCCTATATGGCATAGTTGGGAGGGCCCAGAGACAGCAGCCGACGCATCCGGCTTTTTGGTGAAAAACCGGCGCATACGGTACATGTTGTAAACAATTTCAATTTCAATTTCAATTTGCGGGCGCAATGGCAAGGTAGAGGAACTGGGCCTTTCCCACGAAGGCCGCGAGTTGGCGAGTGGGTAGCCATCGGGCGTTTGAGGCCGCTCGGCCGAGCAAGCACGACGCATGTTGAGCGAGCTGTTGTAGCTTTGCGGGTGGGGCGCGAAACATGCCGAGCTACAGGTCCATTGTTCAGCCTAAATGGTCGCCGACCTGCGTCGGCGTCCATACGCCTTTCTTGGGGTTGTGCTGGAGGCTTAGGCTGCTGAGTAGGGCCTCGACGCGCTGGTGAAGGAGCAACGCGTCGTGGTACGAGTCGGCCAAGAAAAGGAAGTCGTCCATGTAGGGGAGGAGTCGTGTACCGCGCCATCGAGCGTTCCGGAGAAAACGTTTTAACAGGCGCGCGCGTTCCGGCGTAGATACCGGCGTAGGCGGAGGGCGCCGACGTAGGTGGTTTGTAAAGACATGCGCTAGTTTGCAAAAGCAGTATGCCGAGCCGGACCAGCCCATCGGAAGACAAGCGAGGCGCCACAGGGTGCCGCGGTAGTTGACCGTGAAATAGTCGCGGTCTTCTTCCCGGATGCCAAGGATGTAGTACCCGTCGGTGAGGTCTAGGGAGACAAAATAGTCGCCCGGGTGAGAGAGGTGGCGAAGGTGCTTCAGGGTCTCGCAGGTCATGTTGAACGTGGAGCAGTAGCGGTTGAGTTCTCGAAGGTCGATAATGAGGCGCCACTGGTTGCATCCGGGATTGGGGACTAAAAACATTCGGGAGACGTAGCGAGGGTTGTCTGAGCGCTCCCACGCTCCGCAAGCCTTGAATCGTGGGAGTTCCGAGTCTAGAAACTCGAGTAGCGCTGGTTTAGCGTCCAACATAGGGATGCCGTGGTTGAAAGGCTCGGGGCGTGCGCCGTGTTTGAGCTTTACGCGCACACCATGGCGGATCCAACTTAGGACTTGGCCGCTTGCGCCGATGCGCTCCCACTCCCGCCATCTTCGACGCACGCGATGTCGCATGAAGGAAGATGTCGGGGAGCATGAATCGGCGCGGCGGGCCACACCATCATTTCTTGGGCGGTGGCCGTGTCGGGTCGGTCGGTTTGGCAAGAGGGGGTGGTCGGGTGGCGGCTGCGGCTGTTGTTGTTGCCTTGCGTTTGTCGGCGGCCGCTTTGCGGGCCTTGGCGTCAGGGCCTGTTGGTTTGTCCGGCGTGATCTTGGCGAATGCTGCGCCGGCCGCTGCCTTACTAGCAACATGTAGGCTGACTTCAAGCGTGCGGTCGACGAACGCGTGGCGGAGCGCATCCAGTGGCCCGGAGACCGCGGTAGGGCGTGGGCGACAAAAGCGCTCGTGGGCCAATTCAGCGAAGACGCGGTCCGCATCCGTGCTCGCTTGTCCGCCCTTGGTGAGGCGGAGGAAGCCCAGTTGAGTACGGGCGGCCTCCTCCGTCGTTGTGTGGGTGCGATGACCCGCTCTGATAAGGGCAATCGGTGCCGTCTGCTCTGCCGATAGAGGTGGGCCGTGCGACAGCGTGTCCAAACCCTCGCTAATTGCCGCGTTGGCGCAGCTGTCGAAGAAGGCATAGGAGCCGATGTGGAGGTACTCGGCGTAGGCTGATTGGGTGCGCTTGTCGCTTAGAGCACGGGCGGTGTCGTTTGTAAGTGTCCACAGACGTGGCTCCTCAACGTCGCGTGGAGGACGCTCGAGGCCGGCCGGAATGACTTCGCCGTAGTAGGTGAAGTCGACGAATTCGGACGCGGTGGGCTCGGTTTCGTCGTCACGCAGGTCGATAGGTGGCTCAGGGGCCGCCTTACCACCCTCCGTTGCTGGGGTCGCGTCGGCGGGAATGAACTTCTGTTGATAGGTAATAGCGGGTGTGGCTGTCGTCTGCTGGAGCTGTGCGAGCAAGGCAGCGTTGGCCGCCAAAAACTGCTCAGTAATCCAAAACTCCCGTACGAATCTGTTCGGCTGTGCGTTGTTCGATCAATGTAGCGTGAGGGTCGGCCGGTGCGGCGCCGCGGCGGACGTAGACTTCTAAGGCTGCATGATGCGTAATTGCGTAGCAGAACGAGGGGAAGTGTCGCGTGACGCTCGAGTGCGTATGGGACGATGGTAAACTGAAACCCTCCTCGACTACGAGAGTCGAGACTGCATTCGCGCAAGCCTAGATTGGCTGAGCGCCAAAGCAAAGAGTGCCTAGGCTCGTGGCTAGTTCCGGCTTATAAGGCGCGAGCTAGCTACGGCAGACCGTTGGGGAAGTCGTTGGTCGTTGGTTGCGTCTAACTACCGAGGCGAGATGGTTGCCCTGCTGGTGCGACGCGCCGCTCTTAACGGTAACACCCACCGCTAGTGTCACTGTCCCGTACACATGGAAGTTGGATATACAAACCTCTAGATTCGAATCAGTCTGACCATAATAATGTTCCAATACACATGTACCGCAATATCAAATGATCTCCCATGGGGTATACAACTATGGAAGTCGCACGACTCCATCCCAATTATGGAACTCGCACGACTCCGTCCCCCCGTACCGGGCGTGGATTTTCGCACGCTAGGTTGACAATACTGTTGTGTGACCACTCGCCCTCTAGCAGGACGAGCGGCATCTAGGGCCCATTCTCCTGAATCTTTTCTAGTGGAAGGAATAATAGGGCGGATGATTGGAAGAGGAGTTCTTCTTACAGTCTACCGATAAAAGGTAACCCGAGTGACTCCTTGGCAAATGTGCCGGTCGCTAAATTTATAGGCGTCCGGTCGAAGGTACCAGAAAGCCACCAATTCCAATTTGATGTGCTGTGTTGCTTCTAATCTAAACTACTCAATATTACGTTACTATAGACTGTTATCTTCTTGCAGCACAACGAAACTTTAGAAGTCTGTGGAGACTTCAACTCTAGCTAACTCTAGAACCGGTGCGGGCATAATTATTTAGCATCCCACGCTTCCGGTACTGGTACTAAATATTCTCTATATACAATAATTCTGATATGAGGAGCTCGCTCCTTTCGTCGCTATACTCGTCATACGACCCTTTATCGCTATGTACAATTCCTAAGATTATCATAGCCATGTATCTAAAGATACGTAGCTGCTATTTAGAGGAAATACCAGAATTAATGACGAATATCAGCAGATATTACTCGCTAATACTGTGATCTTGCAGCGTCATCGTCGTAGACTATGACAAATACTATGTTAGATACGTGGGGCAATACGTCGCCGAATATCTTGGAGGCGAGGTTCATCTTACGGATTACACGAGCGAGATTCCATTCTTTGCAACCGATAATATAGACCAGGGAAAATACGATTTAAGTTAATTTCCTCGTGAAATTCACCTTTCCCGCGGATTTTCTACACATTCAAGCCGTATGAGGGCTATCACCGCCGCTCCCATCGGCGCGATGACACTCCTCACATGCAGCCTTGTTCTCGCCTCTCGTCGCCACTCGTCGCCCACTCTTCCCTCCGCACCTATCAAGGAATCGTCGCTTCCCCGTCCTCTCCTCTTCCATTTCGAGCTCACTCGACCTTCGTCCGCCCAATATCGACTCGATCCGAAGCGTTTTCGGTCCTCCCCGGCCAACTCCCGGATCCTAGCCCGCCTCTCAACAACACACTCACACACAACATCAGCATTACCAACTCGATGCACCGACATACCTCTTCCTCCGCCAAGACTTGACCTTCACTCATGTCTACCACCTGCCCAACTTGTGGGTCCATGTGCAACCTTGTTGTAAAACGCGCGCTCCACTAGTCGGACCTAACGACTAGACCTCCACTCACCTCCTCCCACCCCACAGCTCTCGCCGCATTGCCACCGGCTACTACGCAGGACCCCTACCTCCTCCTACCGACACACGCTTTGGGCCCACCTTCCCTCCTCCACCCACCCTGGCCGGCTTATGCATTCCCAATTCAATCCACGCCGTGCCCCACCCCTCCCTACGACACCTCCCCATAACATGTCGTGTTCACCACCCGCACCCCGCACTATGGACTAATTTGCCGCCGCCGAGGACCAACCCATCCAAGTAGACTGTATTGACGAGACCCCCACCGAAGAAACTACCCCCGGGCTTACGCGGAAGCTCCGAACCCGCCCACGACAGCATAAAGCCCCCCCTTACATGAGCTTCAACAATTTGCGCCCCCTCCCC